>JAGXJF010003793.1:0-15445 GCA_019208055.1 Stipa capillata | reverse complement strand
GACACTTCGCCCAGTCCCCCACAGAGACCTGAAGAGGCAAACACGGTTAAGTATAGCAAAGAGAAAAGTGAAATAGGGGGTACCTCGTCCCGGACGACGTGACCGGACTCCCCCAACAAATACAAACTTAGAAACCTAATTGTGTTCAAAGTTCAGCGGCCCAGTGACACATCCGTGAAAGTTTAGGGACCTCTGCTTACTTTATGCTAAATTATTAATGAGATTAGCAAAGTTTCTTACCTGTCAAAATCTACAGATATATGTGAATTAAGCTCACTTAGTAACAAGGAACCAGTCTTGGATGGAAAAGATATCAAGAAAGTTAATAGCGGATAAAAATTGCCCAAAAAAAATTAATGACCGAACTGAAGGAAAAACGCTGCAGTTTGGGAACACACTGTTTTTTCCTCTGGTAAGAATGAACAGGAAAATAAATGTATCTGTTATCTTAAAAGAACTGCGAGGAAATGCTCAACCTGACTACTCAAAATAACGAGTTTAAAAAACAACGAGTGGAGTTTCCCCATCCCCGTTGTACCATCACAGAAGCCTAAGTGTCTAGTAGCCAAGCTAACACTGCCATGAAAGGCTTGGTATGCAATTCTACATGTGTGTACAATTTGAGTTTGGAGGAAGAAAAGTAAGGCATTTAAGACCATTCTTCTAAAGGTTGGAACTAGGAAGCATATTGTTATCAAAGAACTGCGTTATCTTGCAGAGAGAATATCTAAAGGTTGGAACAAGGAAGCATATTGTTATCAAAGAACTGCATTATCTTGCAGAGAGAATATCTAAAGGTTGGAACAAGGAAGCATATTGTTATCCAATTATCAATGAATAAAAGGACAAAGAAACGGAGATACCTTATTATGTAAATCTACAAATACAAATATGTTGAAGATAACCACAGCAGTTTTAAAACCAAGATAGTTGTTTACATAAGAATATCAGCCAAAAGCCCTTCATATTCCACACGTAGTTGATAAACCAATATGTAAATGAGGCTGCGACAACGTACCAAACGAAGGAGAAGCTATATATTTTTCTAGTATAAAGCATTGACACAGTTCCTTATAACATGAGATCTTTCACTTACATGTTCCAATCCAGAAAGTAAGGTGTTTTGGAGCATAATTGTTTGCAAAGGAGTTTTTGCTGACATGTACACAAACTAAAGTTCGAAATCATTTGATATCCATATGAATATTTATTACTTTATTTCATTCAAAATTTACATATATCATTAAATTAAGAGTAAAGTGTATTTTTCACCCCTTAACTATTGCCTGTGGGCACATTTCACCCCACAACTTCAAAACCGGGTAAACTTCACCCATAACTGTTAAAACCGGATAAATTACACCCCTACAGCGGTTTTGACGATTTCAAAAATGGTTTTGTGAATAAAAAATCATAAAACCCCCTAAAAATTAGAAAAAATCAGAAAAATTCCAAAAATTCAGAAAAATCATAAAAACTCCCATAAAATCAGAAAAATCCAGGAAAATTCAAAAAATTCAGAAAAATTCAAAAAAATATCAAAAAATAGAAAAAATAGGAATTTTTTGAAAAATCTAAAAAATCCAAAAAAATCATTTAAAACCCAGAAAAATCATAAAAAATATTTCTACTTTTTATTAGGAAAAATAGAATTTTTTTTAGAAAAAAATACAACTATATGTTATAAACTGATATTTATCATTTATCTTTGAAATAAATTTACATATGTACTTGCGTTGATCTTTGACAAAAAATATTATTGAACTATCATGGAGTACCACCACCGAGTATTGGAGAGAATTTATTTTTTTGTCAAAGATCAATACAAGTACATATGTAAACATTTGTCAAAGATAAATGATAAATATCAGTTTATAACATATAGTTGCATTTTTTCTAAAAAAAATTTCCTGATAAAAAGTAGAAATATTTTTTATGATTTTTCTGATTTTTTAAATGATTTTTTTGGATTTTTAGATTTTTTATGATTTTAAATAATTTTTTTACATTTTTTGGATTTTTTTTTCTATTTTTTGATTTTTTTTTGAATTTTCTATTATTTTTTTGAATTTTCCTGAATTTTTTCTGATTTTATGGGAGTTTTTATGATTTTTTTTGAATTTTTGGAATTTTTCTGATTTTTTCTAATTTTTGGGGGGTTTTTAATGATTTTTTTATTCACAAAACCGTTTTTTGAAATCGTCAAAACCGCTGTAGGGGTGTAATTTATCTGGTTTTAATAGTTATGGGTGAAGTTTACCCGGTTTTGGAGTTGTGGGGTGAAATGTGCCCGCAGGCAATACTTGAGGGGTGAAAAATACACTTTACTCTTAAATTAAACCGCAGTCACCAGATTTACTTTCTGATGTGCTACATGTCGGAATAATGAGCAATTTTTGAATTAAGATAATCCAGAAAAGCACGAAATATGATATGAAAATAATTCTACCAACGAGTTTAATCATCATGACATTTCCAAACGGACTAAGCATGCTAGAATATTCAATCATCAATATATTCTCAAGCAGCTAGACATGCTAGTTTCAACTAGATTGTATATTGGCATACTACTCATATTTGCATGAAGAACTAAGCCACAGCCTATCACAAGCACGAGTAGGAGGATGCACAGAGCGTATGTGACATTTGCAAGGGACGGCAGCGGAGCTGTTGTTGTCATTGCTCGTCATGACATAGTTGTTCGCTTGAAGTAGTCATACATGAGCAGTCGCGCAAAGCGCTCCCTAAAAACCTTATTCGCCCTCTCCTGATGTAGATCTCGAGTGATGGGGGTTTCAAAGGCTAGCTTGCTCTTCCTAACGCCTATGCACATGGACGCCGGGGTGGGGAAGCCTCGGAAAGCAGCAGCAAAATAGTGGATGTTTAAGGGTAGGAGCTCCCGTGCGTGATAGGAAGAGAGAATTGGCTGCTCTGCTCTGTGCACGGGGAGGCCTTTATATAGGCGCACGCCAAGTGCTTCATCTTCCCACAAGGTGGCGCTAGTGGGAGATGAAACGAACAGATGCTCGTCAATTATGGAATCCTTCCACTTCTGCATAATTAATTTCTAACGACACGCTTGTTCCTATAATTAATTCTCAAACGGGTTGGTAAAATACCGCACCACACCACACCCGACAGCCAGCTAGCCACACCATGCCTTGGCTCGCGCTCATGCACGTGCGATGGCCCAACCCGACCCAGTTCGGTGAGACAAGCGAGTGAACGAGCACGCGAGCTGTGTTATTCCTTTCCAATGCCACAAGGGGTGTGTAAAGTCCCACCTATTTAAGTTGATGTATTTCTACTTCAACTCTCCATATGAGACTAAAGGATTTACATCTCATTGCAAAAAACATGCTCCTTGGGATTTATTAGGAACTAATTAAATAGGCCGAACCCATTAATTCTAGCAATCCCCTACCAAATCCCAAACCTGATCATGGATCTCTCTGTACTGCTTAAAATATTTGGAGCTGAGCCTTTCTCAACAGTACCATCGAATTCATTTGTCCTCCTACGATACTGGTTATCCCTCCAAAGGAATCTACGGCGATGCATCTACATAGTCTTTTTAGAATGCTTCAACCACTTATTTGTTGTATTAACTAGGCATTGAACAAGTGCATTGTGCCCTTTAATAGTCTTGCCCTAACAGTTATTGTAGACAAGATAATCATTGATGGTTAGGAAAAATATGTACCGTAACGTGAAGTTTTTCTTTAGATGCTGTCGGCGGAATGGGGCCCAGGGTCCCCCGAACCGCCGGCGGAGGCCAACCAAAGGCCGCAGGGCGAGACACGTGGCGGCCGGGTCGGTGAGGACCCCGCCGCAGCAATAGGTGGGCCCGGCGGTCCAGCCTGGGTGCTCCGGGGCTTTCCCCGAGCGTCGCATCCTCGCGAGCAATCTAAAAAGGGCCTTAGGCTCCCAAAGGGTCCAAGGCTCAAGAATCAAGGAAGCGCTCGGGGCTCCTTCCCCCGAGCGCCCAGCGTCCCGCAAGGCGTGGGGCCCAGGGGAATGCTCGGGCGAGCCCCCGAGCGGACCTCCTGGCGCTCCCCCGTAAGGGGCCCCGAGCGACCCTCCAGCGAGTGCTCCCCGAGTGCCCGGGGTCGCCCGGGGACAGCCCGGGACAGCTGGCGCCCCTCGGGAGCCGGAGGGGCCGTTCGGGGTCGGAGCGCTCGGGGGTCGGGGGGTCCCCCTGTGGGGCCCTCCTCCGGGCGCGCCGTTGCAGTGTTTAGCTTCTCCCGCAAGCCTCAGCCCCGGCAGAGACATTTAATGCCTGTCATTCGGACATTAAATGCTAAGCCCTGTGCGGGCACGATATCGGTCAGGCCGGGTCCCATCCGCGCAGGGCAAATCCCTTTTTGCCATAGTCCCTGCCAAGGGATGGGTCCGTCTGACAGGGTTTGTTGACCGGGACCGGGGCGCGCCGCCCCGCGCACCCATGTCGCTGTCAACCTTTTTGCCCCCTTAGGTCACGTCACCGCACGCCCCGGTGCGCGGGTTTCGGTCGCTGACGCCCGGGGCCCAGGAGCGGATGTTTCACCAACTCGGTCAGAAGAAGCCCGGTAAGTCTCCTTTCGCGGGACCCACCGGGCATAAAGGTGTCAGGACCCCTGTCCGGAAAGCATGGCGGGGGAGACGTCCGGCGCGGAAAACCGGCGCAACGCATTAAATGTAAGAGTAGGCGGCTCCTTGGCGCTCACGACATCGTCTGCAGTACCCCCTGGTCGCTGTGGTAAACCCCCGGCTACATAAGGGGAGTCCCAAGGCCATGCAAGGGGTTCGAGCTTTTTGGGCCAGACTCTTTTGAGCTTTAGACATTTTATGCTAGACAACCAGTTGGCCTCTTGTAAGAAAACCACCTCTGTAATCTTCATAGAATCAATACAAACACCCAAACACGAAGCAGGACGTAGGGTTTTACACCTCCGGGTGGCCTGAACCTGGATAAATCCTCTGTGTCTCCTGCATCATTTCCACCCTTCCCAAGATCCGTCACCGGCTCATAAGAAGAACCCTATTGCGCCCCCAGCCGAATCCCAAAGGGGGTCCAACCGGACCACCGCTAGAGGTGTCTCTACGCCGACAGATGCGCATTTCATACCTATACTCCTTCAATCCAAAGAAGGTTCAAATCATCCACCAATAGTGCAAAGTACACATCACCGGGTTGTTACGAACCTTGGATAAGTATTACCATTATGATATACTTCTGTGTCATACACAACAAAGGTGGAAGGTTGTACATGCAGAGATTTACAGACCAGGTGCTGTGTCGACTGCTCATGTTGCCGAACGGTTTCATTCCATCAATGCTCAGTGCAAATCTTACATTCCTTCTCTCTTCACCAAATGTAGCATACCTCCAATCAATATTTCTTCACTTTAGAGAATCTGCAGGGTGTCTCCACATTTCATCATCTAGCAGTCCTCTACGTGACAATGCATCAATTTGGCCTTCTTAGGGTTCGCATATATGTGCTTCAAACGAGGAATTATAGACAGGTACCACACAACCTTAACAGGAGTCATCTTCCTCACCTTTATGCCATCCTCACCATCATCACCATCTTTTTTACGCTTGTATCAAGAAGCTTTGCACATCGGACATGCACACAATTTCTCATACTCTTTACGATACATGATACAGTCATTCGGATATGCATGTATTTCTCATACACTACCCAACCAAGCTATAACCTACATCCAGTATGTGCAATAACTACGTCCAAATTGTAGAATCGGTGGCTTCCCAACAAAGGGGGTGAATGTCGGTTATTAAAAATTCTTATCTGTCGGCGAGATGGCTCTCGGACAGTAAGTCTGGGCACCCCGGGTCGGGAGACCGAGGTGCTAGGGGGAGACTTGGGGAACGAAGCCAAATATCCATGAGGCCTTTATCCAGCTACCGCCGACGAGGTCCACTCCCCAGCGGGCCAGGGGCCACGAGGGGGAGATGGGCTGCATTGGCAAGCCGGACAGCGCTGTACCAACGTCTGGGCGTCGGTCAACGCCGTAGGCCAGTAAAAACCGGCGCGGTAAGCTTTGGCGATTAGGGATTGCGGGGCGAGGTGCGAACCGCAGAGCCCTTGGTGGATCTCCTTGAGCAGACTCCGTCCTTCTTCAAGTGCGAGGCATCTCAGGAATGGGGCGCACACCCCCCGCTTGTACAGAGAGCCCTTGTGGACGATGAAACTTCGAGCGCGCGTGGCGAGGCGTCGTGCTTCGGCCGGGTCCTCGGGCTCCTTCTCCGAGACAAGGTATTCTTCGATCGGGGTCCTCCAGTCTTCAGGCGAGGTGGTGCTGACGGCGGGCCCCGCCTCGGTCGAGATGGTGTTGACGTCGGACATGGCCTCGGCCGAAGCGACTGACAAGGTCTCGCTGAACGCGCTAGGGGGCGGGGGTGGTGTTGCCGCTCGCCGCTCGGGCCAGGAGATCGGCCTCGAAGTTATCCCCGCGCGGGATGCTCTGGATCGTGATTCCGCTGAAGTGCTTCTCGACTGCCCTTACTGCCGCCAAATACTTCGCCATCTCCGGGTCCTTTGCCTGATAGTCCTTCTCGACCTGCCCGGTGACTAGTTGCGAGTCGCTTCGGACAAGCACTCGACGCACCCCGGTCGCGCGTGCCTTGCGGAGGCCGAGCAGAAGAGCCTCGTATTCGGCGGCATTGTTCATTGTTTTGAAGTTTAGGCGGGCCGAGTATAGCATCTTTGCTCCCCCTAGCGATATCAGAACCGCACCGGCCCCAGCTTCCTCCGCACACCAAGAACCGTCGACGTACAGTGTCCAGATAAGGTCGCCCGCGGCGGGCTCGAAATCCGGGCGGGGTACCCACTCGACGATGAAGTCGGCGAGTACCTGAGACTTGATGGCGGTCCTGGGGAGAAACTCAACTGTGAACGGGGTGATCTCGGCTGACCATTTGCTGACCCTGCCGGTGGCCTCACGGTTGCGGAACATCTCGCCAATTGGGAACGACGTTGGGACCCAAATTGAGTGGGCCATAAAGTAGTGGCGAAGCTTTCGAGAGGCCATGATCAGCTCGTATGCCAGCTTCTCGAGCTCGGTGTAGCGTAGCTTCGCTCCTTGTAATGACTCGGAGACATAGTAGACCGGGTTCTGGGTCCGGGCCTGCTCTCTGACTAGGACGGCGCTGACGGCCGAGGCCGTTGCGGCGAGATACAGCAGAAGGACATCCCCGAGGACGGGCTTTGGAGCAGAGGAGGCGAGGCGAGGTACTGCTTGAGGTTCTCGAAGGCGAGCTGGCACTCCTTCGTCCATTCGAACTTCCTGGAGCCCCTTAGGGCTTTGAAGAACGGGAGTCCCTTCTCGGCGGAGCGAGACACGAACCGTCCCAAGGAGGCGAGACGGCCTGCCAGCTTCTGTACTTGCTTGGTCGTGGTGGGCGGGCTCATGCCTAGGATCGCTTATATCTTCTTTGGGTTGGCCTCTATTCCCCGCTTGGAGACGAGGAAAACCCAGCAGCTTCCCAGCGCGCACGCCGAAGACGCATTTTTTCCGGGTTCAGACGCATGTCGGACCTGCGCAAGTTGCAGAAGGTCTCCCGTACGTCGGCCGCGTGCGTCTGAGCGAAGGTGCTTTTTATGACGACGTCATCCACGTATGCTTCGACGTTGCGGCCGACTTGATCGTGCAAGGTTTTTTGCGATCAGCCGGGCAAACGTCGCCCCCGCATTCTTGAGGTCGAACTGCATTCGCACGTAACAAAACGTTCCACTCGGGGTGATGAAGCTTGTCTTCTCCTCGTCCTCCCGGGCCATCCACCCTGATGGTACCCTGAGTAGGCGTCCAGGAAGCTCATGAGCTCGCAGCCGGACGTGGCATCCACGAGTTGGTCGATGCGAGGGAGGGGAAAGTCGTCCTTTGGGCACGCCTTGTTAAGGTCGGTGTAGTCGACGCACATGCGCCACTGCCCATTTGCCTTCTTGACGAGGACCAGGTTCGCCAGCCATTCTGGGTGCAGGACCTCACGAATAACCCGGCCTTGAGTAGCTTGGTGACTTGTTCGCGGACGGCGAGCTGCCGGTCGACCGACATTTTCCTTAGCCACTGCTTGACAGGATGAGCCCCTGGCTTGACTTGCAGCTTGTGCTCGATTATGCTCCAGGGGACCCCCAGCAGATCTTCAGGTTCCCAGGCGAATATGTCTGCATTTTCTCGCACGAGGAGGAGGGCCTGCTCCACCTCGGCTGGGAGATCGGCCCCGACCAGAACGGCCTTGTGAGGCTCGTCTTCGGATAGCAGGACGGACCGAGTTTCTCCATCTGGCCTGGGTTTGGGGATCCACCACCCCGTGGTAGAAGACATGAACTGGTCGGGGGCGAGGTCGATGTTGAGAACTTTGCCTGACGTGGGCGAGGCAGCACCGCGGGAGCCGGGGCGTGGCGCCTCGCTCGCCGGGACGACGTCGTGAACGTATCTGATGGTTGCGGACTGCTCGATGCGGCGGGATAGGCCTTGGTCGCCGTGGACCGTTACGACTCCAGCGGGCGCAGGGATCTTCATGCACAAGTAGGTGTGGTGAGGGATTGCCCCAAACTTATTGAGCGCCAGACGCCCAAGGATCACATTGTACTGGTAAGGCATGTCGACAACGTCGAAGAGCACGGCTTCGGCGTGGGAGAGCCCGTCGCTTCGGAACTCTACTGGGAGTTCGATCTGCCCGAGGGTCCTGATCGGCTCGCCGCCAAAGCCGAGGAGGGGGATTCCGGGAGGTTGCAGGCATGAACGCGGGATGCCCATTCCGCCCAAGGTGGAGGCGAACAGGATGTCCGCTGAGCTGCCTCCGTCGATGAAGACGCATCGCACCTCCACCTCGGAGATGAGGGCTGAGACGACCAGGGCGTCGTGGTGTGGGAGGACCACGCCCACAGCGTCCTCCGGGCTGAACGTGATCGGGGTGCTTGTCCAGGCGGGGAGGTCGGTCGGCGGGTACGCGCCGATGTGTTGGACCCGGCGAACATATTCCTTGCGCTGGCGCTTCGACGGGAAAGTGCAGGCGCTCCCGCCGGTAATCGTGTGGACGACACGACGCGGCCCATGGCCGCCGGGAGGGGAGCCCCGACGGGGACGTGGTGGAGGAAGCTCGTGCGGGGCCTCGCCCCGTGGTTCTTGGATACGCCGCTCGCCCTCCGCCCGGGGCGGAGGGGCATCGCCCCGCGCTCGGGCGACGACTTCGCATTCGTCTGTGGAATGCGAGCAGAGCTTGTGGAGCTCGCAGTACTTTCGTCGGGGCCCTCTTGGGTGAGGTGGCTCTCGCGGGCGAGGACCCGGGGCTCCTCGGCCTAGCCCTGGCCGGGCGTAGGGCTCCCTTTCGTGGCGGCGTGGGGGCTCGCGAGGCGGGGAGCGGGCGCTCGGCCTCCTTTGACTTTTTTGCAGTCGTCCCTCGTCTGATACGTGATGTACCTCGTGGCACCTCGGGCGCCGCCGCTCGGCCTCAGTCTTCTCGCTCCCCAGATACGCCTGCGACGCTCTGGCCTCTTCCCTTCGCAGAATCTGCCCTTCTTCGACTCGGGCGTACACCTCCATTATGTCGTACAGCTGCTCGACGCGGGGAAGGGCGCTTCCTCTCGAGTTTGTCAGCCAGCGCCTCGTTGTTGATGCCTCACCGCGCCGCCTCGCAGATTGTCTGTTTGGCGACCCCCTTCACCTGGCACTGGATCTCGAAAAAGCGGCGCTGGAAAGCGCGGATGGTCTCGCCTGAGGTTGCTGAGGTCCGTCGAGGTCATCTCCTGTTTCGGCAGCCTTAGAAATGCCCGTGTAACTTGTCCCGCAGCTGTTCCCACGAGTAGATTGTACGAGGCTCCAGGCCGAGGTACCATGCCTGAGCGATGCCGGTGAGGGCGAGGAGCAGGCTTTGCGCCATGATGGCCTCGCCGCCGCCGGAGGCCATCACGGCCGCCTCGTACACCCTTGTGTACAGGACTGGATCCGTCGTGCCCGCGTACTTCGGGAGGTCGGCGGGACGAAACTTAGGCGGAAACAGGACCGCCATGAGCCCTGGGCTCAGCGGACTCGCCAGGCTCGTGAGGTCGACGACCTCGACGTGTCTCGTTCACTCGGCCTGCTCCTCGTGCGCTTTGCCCGGGCGCTGTGTGCTTGCGCCTGGGCCTGCATTGCCGTCGTGCGCTGCATCCCGAGTGACCTGTTGGTTCCGAAGCACGGCCGCCCTGAGGCGCGCCGCCTCGTGGTCCGCCTCGCCCATGTATGCGGCCGCCCGGGCCCGTGCTGCGTCCAGGTCCTTGAGAAGGGACTCGGCCGCCGAGGAGGGGGCGAGGACCTCCGCTCGGGCGGCAGCCTGGTCGGTGGCCAGCTGACGACGCAGCCCGTCCGCGGCGGAAACCTCCGGCGGGGGCCGGGGGGTCGCCAGAGCGCGCGTGGCTTCAAGCTGGGCTCGATAAAGGTCGGCCATCTGCTGAGACTGAGAGTTCGCTTTTACGGCTTCCAGCTCCGCCGCCTGGAGGCGCGCCTGCAACGCCGCCGAGTTTCTTGCCGCTTCGTCGGCCTGTCGACGCAGGTCCTCCACCTCGTCCGCCAGGGTCCGCCCGCCCGAGGCCCCCGCCGGGGGCGGCACTCGCGCCTCGGAGGGTGGGACAGCAGCCTGCGATCCGCCGTCAGCCACGACTCCGGAGGTGAGCTTGCCCGGGCGATCGGGACCGCCTAGGGCGGCCCTTGCCGTTTCCACGTTCGTTTCGCCCTCGGCCGCGGGGGAAGGGAGCTGGACCTCGCGCCTGCCGCCCGCCGCCGGTTTCCGCCTAGTCGTGGTCGCGCCCTTCTTTGGTCGAGGCGGCATGATGGAGACCCGTTTCAAGAAGTACTTCGCCCCTCCGTCCCCACGGTCGGCGCCAACTGTCAGCGAGATGGCTCTCGGACAGTAAGTCTAGGCACCCCGGGTCGGGAGACCGAGGTGCTAGGGGAGACTTGGGGAATGAAGCCAAATATCCACGGCGCCTTTATCTAGCTACCGCCGAAGACATAGGTGTTTCAATGAATGCGTAGTGGAAGCATGTGATTCTCTCGTGTTCATATGGGGTGCCTGTTTGCCCTTATATAGGCAAAACCGGCTTACAAGTGCAAATACAGCGCTGCCCCTTAAAAGGTTGCAGTCTTTTTCTAGCCTGTGTCGCCGTACGTGGGCCAAACATGTACTCTCCACCTCGTCGCTACCTACTATATACGCCGGCATATTCCTAGATTCGCCTCACCGGTACGGCCCGTCTCCGCCCTTGCCGTCCTCTGCCGCCCGCGCGTCGCCCGTGCCGGACGAACTCGCCTCTCCCTCCTTCTCCTCCTAGCCGAGGCGCCCTCCTAATCTCGCTCGTGGCGGCCGACTTACTCCCTGCTTCCGTACCCACGTCGTCTTACCAGGACGACTTCGCACCGTCCCAAGCCCATCGAGGGTCCCTGTAAAACATAACACTTGTTAAACATAACACGCGCAAGAGGAGGGGGTACCTCGGCCCGAGGGCCTAGCTGGACTCCCCCCACATTATCAAAAGTCAAATACCAATAGCAACATGTCGGTTATTAAAAATTCTTATCAAAAGTCAAATACCAATAGCAACTGAAATGCTATTGTAAGTGACAGATAAGGTGCAGTGGAAACTCACTCGACAAACAACCACAAAACTGAAACAGCAGCAGACTCAGTGTACATGCAAGGCTGGTCTGACCGGGATATAGAGCCGGTCTGACCGAGCTCAGGCAGCGAAAACTTGTTTCTGGAGGAGGTCGGTCTGAGGGCCGTTCTGACCTTGCATGGGGCCGGTCTGACCGGTGCAAGGGCCGGTCTGACCTTGCTTAGACCGGTTAATGAAGATCAGCCCAGATTCCAGAACAGAATTTTCGATCCAACTTTTGGGCCAATTCAAAATCTACCCATCCAAATCAAACCAAATTTTGCAGAGAGGTGTAGGAAGGTATTGTGAGTCTAGATCAAATGTTGATCTCCATAAAAACTTCTCAAGTCAAGACCTTTACCCTCTTTTCTCTAATCACCCCTAAAAATGAGAAAAAGAGAAAACTTGAGGGAAAAGGGAGCTCGTGAGGAATCTTGATCTCAAATCAATATGGAATCATCTTGTATGTCTCAGCAACCTATTCCATGCCCCAAATCACAGGATCAAACCCTCTACAAAGATTAATCACGAAAATCCCATTTCTTGCTTCTTTTCTAAGAAAAACTCAACATAGAGGAGGGAAAGGTTGAATCCTTGGGTATGCTTGGATGGGATCAGTATAGAGATGATCTCCCCATCACTTACTTGCTATACCACGGATCAATCTGATGGGATTCGTAGCATAGAAAATAAAAATTTTCTTACGAGATGCAAACGAAAACCTAGATCCAATCTAGAAAACCAAGATCCAATCTAGAAGACGCTTGCAACGAGAGACAGATCATATTTACATACCCTCGACGAACACGTCAACGCAGCGGAGAATTTGACCGTTGTCGATGAAGCCCGCAGCCTCCCGCAGCTAGGTTATACCTCCCAGCCGCGAGAGGGATCTTCTCGTGTTCCAATCCGATCAAGCACCGCAACGAGCGGCACCTCCGAGATGTGCACACGTACGGCTCGATGACGTCTCCTCCTTCTTGATCCAGCAAGGTGAGGTGGAGAGGTAGATGAGATCTTCAGCAGCACGACGGTGTGGTGGTGGATGTGGTGGAGAAATTCCTGCAGGGCTTCGCCTAAGCAGCTGCGGGAGAGGAGTAGATGGGAGAGAGGGAGGGGCTGGCTGCTAGGGTTCAAAGGGGGGCTGCGCCCAGCCCTCCCCCCCTTTATATAGGCTCGGTACTGTTCACGTGAACAGTATGTGAACAGTAACTTACCTCCTAAGTTTCCCCTTTTTTCCTTTATCTTATATCTCCTATTTTTAAGGGATATCGATCTTATCCATCTAGGAAGGGGTGTTACTGTTCACGCGATACTATTCACATGTGTACTGTTCATGCAGTACCCTTGGTCCATGTGGACCCCTCCGGGATAAGTGGGCCCTACTCTAGAACCCTCCGGAACCTTCTAGAACTTCTCCGGAACTCTGCCGGAAAAATCCCGAACCTTTCCGAAACCCTAAAATACTTTCCCATATATGAAATTGTATCTCCGGACCATTCCGGAGCTCCTCGTGACGTCCTGGATCCCATCCGAGACTCCGAACAAAATTTCGGTCTCACCATATTAATATCTCATTCTCTACCCTAGCATCAACGAACCTTAAGTGTGTGACCCTACGGGTTCGGGAATATGCGGACATGATCGAGACACCTCTCCGATCAATAATCAATAGCGGGACCATGGATGTCCATATTGATTCCCACATATTCAACGAATATCATTTATCGGTTGAACCACGATGTCGAATGTTCCATTCCTTTGTCTCACGATATTTTACTTGCCCGAGATTTGATCGTCGGTATCACCATACCTAGTTCAATCTCGTTTCCTGGTAAGTACTCTTTACTCGTTCCGTAATACAACATCCTCTGTGACTAACTCCTTAGTCCCTTGCTTGCAAGCGATATCGAATGTGCATTACCGAGTGGGCCCAGAGAATATCTCTCCGTCACGTGGATGGACAAATCCCACTCTTGATACATGCAACCCCAACAAGTACTTTCCGAGATACCTAAAAGACACCTTTATGATCACCCTGTTACGGCGTGATGGTTGATGCCCTCAAAGCATTCTTCCGGTACTAGGGAGTGGCATTATCTCATGGTCGAAGGACTAGAACATTTAACATATGATAGTGAAGCAAATAAAACTTAGTGACACGATCAAATTGCTACGCTCAACTTGGGTCTATCCATCACATCATTCTCCTAATGATATGACCTTGTTATTAATTAACAACTCATGTTCATGGTTAGGAAACCTTAACCATCAATTAATCAACAAGCTAGTGTTAGAGGATCACTAGGGACACGGTGTTGTTTATATAACCACACAAGTAATAATGTTTCCAATTAATGCAATTATAGCATGGAGAATAAACTTTATCATGAACTTGAAATATGACAAATAACAACTTTATTTATTGCCTCTAGGGCATATTTCCAACAGTCTCCCACTTGCACTAGAGTCAATAATCTAGTTTACATTGGTAAAGGTCTAACACCCATGGACTCCTGGTGCTGATCATGTTTTGCTCGTGGAAGAGGTTTAGTCAACGGGTCCGCCACATTCAGATCCGTATGTACTTTGCAAATCTTTATGTCACCTTCTTTGACATACTCACGAATGGTGTGAAAGCGGCGCTTGATGTGCTTGGAATTCTTGTGAGACCTTGGCTCTTTGGCGTTCGCTATGGCACCAGTGTTGTCACAGTAGATAGCCATAGGGTCTAACGCGCTAGGAACCACACCAAGTTCAATCATGAACTCTCTCATCCAGACACCTTCCTGTGCTGCTTCAGCAGCAGCCACATACTCCGCTTCAGTTGTAGATGCCGCGATGACGCTCTGCTTCGAGCTTCTCCAGCTCACTGCTGCACCATTCAAAATGAATACATATCCTGATTGAGATTTAGAGTCATCTATGTCTGTGTTGAAGCTAGCATCGACGTAACCCTTTACGACAAGCTCTTCATCACCACCATAGACTAGAAACATGTCCTTAGTCCTCTTCAGGTACTTAAGGATATTCTTAACTGCTGTCCAGTGTTCCACTCCTGGATCACTCTGGTATCTGCTCGTCAAACTAAGAGCATGGGATACATCCGGTCTAGTACACAGCATGGCATACATGATAGAGCCTATGGCCGAGGCATAGGGGATATTACTCATCTTTTCTCTATCTTCTGCCGTAGCCGGACACTGAGCCTTGCTCAATATCTTACCTTGCAACATGGGCAAGAACCCTTCTTTGACTCATCCATTCTAAACTTCTTCAGAACCTTGTCAAGGTATGTGCTTTGATTAAGTGCTATCAGGCGTTTTGATCTATCTCTATAGATCTTAATGCCTAATATGTAAGCAGCTTCACCAAGGTCTTCATTGAAAAATTCTTATTCAAATAACCTTTTACACTTTCAAGAAGTTCTATATCATTTCCAATCAATAATATGTCATCCACATATAATACCAGAAATGCTACAGAGCTCCCACTCACTTTCTTGTAAATACAAGCCTCCTTGTAATTTGGACAAATCCAAAACCTTTGATCACCTCATCAAATCGAAGGTTCCAACTCCGGGATGCTTGCTTCAGTCCATAGATGGAACGCTGAAGTTTGCATACTTACCAGCATCCTTAGGATCGACAAAACCTTCGGGTTGCACCATGTACAACTCTTCCTCAATGTTACCATTAAGGAACGCAGTTTTGACATCCATCTGCCAAATTTCATAATCGAAAAATGCAGCAATTGCTAGTAGAATCCGAACAGACTTTAGCATAGCTACGGTGAGAAGTCTC
>JAGXJF010003792.1:0-228967 GCA_019208055.1 Stipa capillata | reverse complement strand
AGTGACCTTTTTCTCTCTTGCTTCGGCTCCTGATGGTCTTGCTCCTGAGCTAGATCTTGTTGTTTCGTGTCCTAAGCTCCGCCTCCTGAACTCCTCGTGTGCTCTATGTTCTTGAGGAACTAGTGAGCTCGAGAGTGGATTGCTATTGTGTTGGTTCACTGGGTGGCTTGACCCTATTTTACAGAGGCTTCTCAAGGCCTCTTCGGTGGAATTTTTCTGCCACCTCCTGCTGCCTTACATTGCTACATGTTACCCTTGATAAAGAAAATTTCACAGTGGCTGTTGGATAACTTCTACAATGAATTTTGCCTTATGAGCTAAGCAATTTGACTTCGGTCAAAATATGTGGGCTGCTGGATAACTATTTCAAGAGATGATGCCTTACCTCATTTTTCTAGCTTTAAAACAATTTCCTTTTTCAACAAAAAGAAAGCATATGGAGGCAAGATGGTGTAGAAAAAATAAAATTACTTTTACTACTACTCACCTCTCTTTTTTTCTCTCTCTCTATATATATATATATTAGATTGTCCAATAAGGATCTTAGCCATGTGGCTCTTGGACATTTTTGAAACAAAAAATGTTTTCTAAACCTTTTTTTGAAAATAAAAATATCTAGGTTCAATTTGGGGTATTCTTTTGCCCTCGCGGCTAACCCTGCGGGTTTAGACGAAATTGTGCTGATGGAACCACTTTACTTTTAAAAATCATTTTCAAAAACATTTGCCTCCTACAACAATTTGCTAGGTTCTAACTGTCCCGGGTGCATATATTCGGTGACCTCGGACACCGCAAATATTTCTGAAGGCTACCTACACCCGACCTTCGGTGTTCTACGATTTGACAATCGACACTCAAGATTAAGTTAGATATCTTGTATAGGTAGAATAAATATCTTGATGTAATCTTCTTTATTTATTCTTGTAACGAATAATTGTAATTTCCTTTATAATTATTCTTTTTCCTTATATATTGTAATCACATACTATATACTTGTAATACCATGCTACAATTGAATAAAGTTTCCAAATTGTCATTTGTATATGCGTATGAAGTAACTACGATGAAGGCATGTATGAGATGAATTTGCGACACAAGTTCCCCCCCTCTTAGTCTAGTCAACAACATCACTTGACAGATCTCGATCAACTCAGTAGCATGAGTTAATCTACCTCCGCCTCACCTCTTCCAACTAGACCTAAAAACTATGGTTTTCACAAAAGGGGAGGTTTGGGCCAGTTGTCCTCGGCGTGGTGTGCGCCGGAGTCGAGAGCGTAGCCGCCGATTGCACACACCTCGGCAACGGTCAACGCCACGACCGCTGCGTCGTGCACGGTAACGCACGGGAGCATGCACGCATGTGGCAACCGTCACTAGCGCGGGGCGAGAGCCTGGGCTGTGGCTACCTAGCTAGGCTGTGTTGGCCTGGCGCAGGAGGGCAAGCTAGGCTAGTGGCAACGGCCTAGGAGGGAAGCAGGGGTTAGGATGTGTGTTAATGCAAACCGGAAAGTCATTGCTTATGCCTCAAGACACCTAAGACCACATGAAGTCAATTATCTGACACATGATTTGGAGTTGGCAGCAGTGGTATTTGCATTGAAACAATGGCAGCATTACCTCTATGGATCCAAGTTATACTCAGATCATAAAAGTCTGAAATATTCTTCACACGGAAAGAATTGAACATGAGGCAAAGGAGATGGATGGAACTGATCAAGGATTATGACCTGGAAATCAATTATACACCAGGAAAAGCTAATGTTGTAGCAGATACACTGTAGGAAGTCAGAAATCCAACCAGAGAAGGTTGAAGATATATCCAAGCAAATTCTTCATGACTTGGATAAGGATAAAATTGAGGCTGTGATCAACAAAGGTAAAGCTAGTGTTGCAGCTTTAGTGATTCAACCTAGTCTAGAGGATGAGATCAAGAAACATCAACTGGAAGATAAGTTCATTGTCGAAGAGATCAAAAGGATCAAGGCAAAGCAACCATCGGACTTTACCTTAGCGAATGACAGATCACTATGGTACAAGAACAGGGTATGTGTTCCTAACATTCTGGATATGAAGAAGATGATCTTGGAAGAAGCTCATCAAACTCCGTATAGCATTCACCCTGGGAATACGAAGATGTACATGGACTTGAAGGGGATATTTTGGTGGAACAATATGAAGCGGAAGATTGCTAAGTTCGTGTCAGAGTGTGACACATGTTCAAGGATTAAAGCAAAACATCAGAATCCAACAGGATTAATGCAGCCATTACCGATACCATAGTGGAAGTGGAAAGAAATCGGTATGTATTTTACTACTGGACTACCGAGGAACCAAAAGCATAAAGATGCTATGTAGGTTATCATTGATCGGTTAACCAACACTGCACAGAATTACTCTTGCGAGAGACTTGCCAAGATCTATATTCAAGAGGTCGTCAGCAAGCATGGAGTTTCTAAGGGTGCGTTTGGTTGGAGGGATGAGATAGGGATATCCACCTTTTTGAGCATATCCCTGTGCTTGGTTGGAGGGATGAGGTGGATATGGGCAACCAACTAAAAGGAATATTCTACAAAGTGTTGGATAGAGAGAGCCGGCCAAAATGGCCGGATGAAGCTGCCGCCTTCTCTAATCATGACCATTAGGAAATGATTAGTGATAATTATTAATTATTAGTGATAATTAATATGTTTTATTATTGATTAGTATTTGTAACGGTAAGATTAGTGCTTAGTGTGTTGATTAATATATGATTACCAGGTTGATTGGTATATTTTATTGTTAATTAGAAAGTATTTGCGGCGATACACACAGACGAAGTGCCTTCTTGACTGTACATATCTCACAAAGTAGCACGACAGAAGCATTGCAGTGGTTCAAATATTACAAACTCAATTTACAAACTCGCAATACAACAGAAAATCTTACAACATATTCCCAAAAGTACGGGAAATTTAAAACCGTTATCGTTTGGCTACAGCAAAAGTCTTCACTATTACTCTCGACTCACTCGACCTACTAACTACTCGGTGTTGATCTCGTCGTGGAACTCGGCGTAGTTGTTGACGCCTCCGTCTTCCTTTGTCATCACTTGCTCTTCGGGAACTTCGTTGTCAATCTCGACGTAAACCACCTCCTCCTCTGTCGTCGGCTCACAGTCTACTCAAAGGAATTAGATAGAGGGATGAGTACAGAAGGTACTCAACAAGTCCAGGATTAGCAAAGAGGTGTTTGATGCACTATCTACTGAGAACGGCAACGTTCTCCCAAAAAGCAATGCAGTTCGAAAGATAAGAGAGTCAAGTTTTAATTTAAAGAGACTAATGATCTCCTGTCTCACAAGCTGCTAGGATTCCCGATGAATCCCTTTCTTGCCGGGTTCGCAGTTCCAACCGGGAACACGGAGTGACAATGCCACAATTCTATACACTCTGCAGAGGTGCACAACTGTACCCACAAACGAACTTGGTCATGTGTCTGAGTTTGCAAGGCTCATTCACATTTCCACGATCACAGAGCCGTTTCACCGCCCGCTCGGTCATACTCCGCGTCGCAGTCCTGCCCAAACTGACCGAGGACTACCGGTCCCAATTCCTAATGTGGATTAACCAACGTACGGCCAGTGCCACTTCTACCAACATGATGTGACAAGTCGACGCACGGACTTGATCACCTGTGACTAGCCAACCCACAGCTAGATCACTTGTGATCTGGCCAACCTACAGCCAGTATCACCTTCCCGGCAGTCGATCCCGCTGCCGAGGTCTTGCGTTCCCAGGGGAGTATGAACCTAGGGTAAAGGGTACTTTAGCTCAGCCCCGCCCATACAGGGTATGTGGTAAGCGCGTTCGCTACGGCCCTTAAGCACATTCGATCATTGGTTGCATTAACCTTATATGAAACATTCCCGTGTGATGAAATCCACCTTCCCAAATGTGCCAACCTGCACCCATACCAGGATTTCACCACCCGCCATGCGATCACCCAAGAACCGGCGATCTAAAACAAAACCACAGTTGATTCATCTTTAGAAAATAGATTTTCAGTGCATGTTATAAACAAGAGGGAACTTTGGCAAACATTTCCAACGGACATGAACAAGAAACTGGACTTGCCTGGTAGCGGGTTTGAAATGGAGTCCGAAGGGTTTACTTGTGGAACTCTGGCTTCTGGCAAAGAAAACGATAATGTCCGATAAGGACTTATGCGAAAATTCCGAATATGCATGCAATGACATGACATTATATGCATGCATGATGCGTGTATTAAACTTATCATCTATGATTTTTAAACTTAAATCCTTTTAACAACCTCTTAAAGATTTAAGATTCCTAAGAGTAATTCGGGCGCTAAATATCTTAACTTCCATGTTCATCTTTCTCATGATAATATCTATCAACTTGACTTTTGTTTTCTTCACTCATCATTTAACATGTTCTAATAAGTCCAAAGTTCCGAGCTTAAGAACTGAGTCAAAATGATTAACTTAGGTTTAGTTCTCTTTTTAAAGAGTAATATAGGTTACTTAGTTAGAATAATTCATAGTTTAGTTAGCCCTAAACCCTCTTCTAAAAGATCCCAATTTAAAGCTAAACAACTTATCCCATTTTAATTTACTTACATAGTTATCCTAAAGATTATTTATCCTTTTCTTTCTTTTTATATGACCAAAGAGAATTAATTTAGCCTAGAGAATTAACTCAAAAGACTTATTGTGAAAATTTGTGATTTTAGACATTTATCTTAATTTTCTTCTTTCTCCTTTCTTTTTTTCTACTCCTTTTCTTCCTCCCTTTTCTTTCTTTTTTTCTTTTCCTCACCGGTCACTCATCCCGCACCATCCTCGGCTCCTCTTCCTCTCCCCCTTGGGTGCGCCGCCACCTCAGTGCCTCCCCTTTGCTCTCCGCGGTCTCTTCCTTCTCTCGGCGCCGCCTGCCCGATGCTCCGCCACCGCCTTCCATGGTCCGGACACCGCCGCCTCCTGGATGCGGCGTTGCCGACTCGCCGTATGTCTCAGCCGCCGCCCGGGACGGCTGCGGCCGGTGTCGCAGCTCCCTTACCGGGGCTCCGTCGGCCCGCCTCCCGCCGGTGGCGAGCCGGGGTGCTCGGCCGCCGACCTCCTTCAGCGGGTAAGTGCTCCTCAAACCCCTCTCTTCTTATCCCTAATTTCCCCCAATTTGATTTAGGGTTCGTACCAAATTTTTCCCCAATTAAACCGAATGCTAGGCTGGGTTCACAAACTCCCTAGTTGCTAGTGAACATTCCTGTACTTTGGTTCTGTGTGATGTTTCGTTGGATTCTTGGTTTGCTATATGCATTTATACTAGCAATTGAATGGTTAAAACTTGATATGAAGTGCATATGCTGATACGGGTACCTTAATTGAATTGCTAAAGCCTCTGATATACTATTAGGTTATTAAGTATGTGAGGGTTCAAGCTCTACGTCTCTAAATTGATAATACAATCATCTGTTTGAATTTTTAACTAAAACCTTGTATATGTGTACTGCTACTCTCTTAATCTGGATACTTGCTTAGGACATGCGAGATTAAAGTTACTAAACTAAGAATATGAATTATTCCCTTTAACATGAGCCCTGCCCTCATTTGTCAAGAGATTAAGAGCTCTCATGTTACACTAGTCCTCTATCAGTGGTACTAATGACATTTTTGCTACTGAAATGGTTAAGGCTATACTGTTGGTTGAGCTTTTCGAATTACTAATTTACTGACAAGGGTATGTTATAGGAATGCTAAATTGGGCTTTGGTTTAGCTACTAATAAAAGTTATTGACAACCATCTACATCTTGTTGCCACTTGCTCATGAATCATTAGTAAATTATGCTTAGATGAATATGCTTATAGCTTTGTGTGGAATACTGCATTCACTAAGTTGATGATTTAGGTATACTGGTTGGGCACTAATCTAATATGTCTGTATGCTGACATTATGGTACCCTTGATCTAGACGATTTGATGATATGACATGAGTGATATTATAATGATTTCTTTGTGGCCCCAGAGCTTTAGCCCATTTGCTCATTAAGGAAGAAATCTTCATGTGTATCCCACTTGAACTAACAGAATAGAGATTATCCTTGCACTTGGCATGCCTCTATTTTCTAGATGTGTACCTACATATCCTCGTCAGTTTAAAGAACTGAGAGAATAGATTCTATATTTGAGCTAGCTTGTTTTCTATTGTAATGTTCTTATCTGAGACGAACTTGAGAAAGAATTGAGATAGGTATAAGAATAAGAGCAGATACTCACTTGACCATTAGCTAAGTTCATATTGGTTTGGTATTTGAATGCTTGATAACATGACTGATACGAACAGATGCTTAAGTGATCTTAGTTATCTTTGGTTTCTCTCATATATGTATATGTATGTGTGTTCCTTTAATGATTGGTAAGAGCAGATGCTACTACTTGGTTCTTCTGTTAAATTTGTTAAGATTTAGCATTGGAACATTTGATTGGTCGATTTGATAAAAATAGTTGTTACCTAATTAGTTGCCTTAATATTTTTTTGTCAAAACAGATAGCAGAAGTTGTACTTAGTCTTAATTAACTAAGGCTGATGTTAAGATTTGAGGTACTTCTTAACTAAAATTGGTAAGCTTGGTTCCATTGGAGTGGTAGTGATATATGTATACATGAATGTTTACTCAGAGTGCTAAGGATAGATTCTGCAACTTGATGGTTTCAGTTTATGCAACTATTGGCTATCACTCCTCATGTGCATTAGTTTATTTAAATCAATGGAACAGATGCTAAATTGATCTCAGCTCATTTTTCTGAGATAGGTTGTCTCTTTGGAAATGGGTTGGAGAAAGGTATAATTTGGATAAGAACAGATATACTACACAGCTGCCTATTCGGTTGCCTTTAAAACCCTATGATGGATCTAAAATCTGAGGTCTTTTTGTTTAAGAATTGTGTGGTGTCGATTGATAAGAACAGATGCTACCCAAGACTTCTATAAAAAGTTCCTGTGATGAAGATTAGGTTCTGAGGGTCTCTTTACCATGCTAAAATCCTATGCAACTTTCAGCTATATGCGTGTGTAAGGCTATAATAATTGTAGATGGATCAGTCTACCTTGTTCTAGTCTGGACAAGGTAGAACTTCGCTTCTGGGTCCTTGGTCTCGCCCCTCCTTGGTGTGTTGATGGCCTGCTGCCCTTCCTTGATAGCCTTCTTTCTCTTCTCGGTGGCCTCGGTTTCCTGGAGCTTCACTCCTAAACGCCCTGGTGGTCTTCTACCTTGCTTCGACTCCCCTTGCTCCTCCTAAACGGCTGCCATGCCATTACTCTTTTGCTGCTCTCTACTTCCTGAGAGGGTGGTGGCCTTGGTGATTATTGTGCTACTATTTGGTTTGCACGGCCGCCTTACAACTGCTCTAACTGAGCCTCTCTAAAGCTTTTCGGTGGAGCTATCTTACCACCTCGGTTGCCTTAGTCGGTTGAGTGGATATGTCTCAGCTGATATTTGCTGGTTGTCTTGAGAGCTAAGCTTTGACTTGGGTCAATAGTTGTGGGCTGCAGATGTTTCACTTGCTACTATGCAACGTGAACTTGTTGGCTGGTTTTGAACTGCTGAAGGAATCTGTTGCCTTACGATTCAAGGAATGTGACCTTGCTCAGCTTGAGATAAAATGGTTGGATAATTTCATGGAGTGGCTGCCTTACCTCAATCTTTTGCTTGATAAAATAATTTGTTTTCAAAACGAAATCATGGAGGTAATTTAGGTTAGGAAAAATAAAATTATTTTCATTTCTCATCTCTTTTCTCCCTAATACTAAAATATTAGATTTTGTCCGATGAGGGTCTTAGCCACGTGGCCCTCGGACATTTTCAAAAACAAAATTGTTTTTCAAACTATTTTCAAAACTAGAAAATTAGTTAGGTCATTGGCACTATTTTGCCCCCGCAGCTAACCCTGCGGACGTCGGCGGAACTGTGTCGATAAGACCAACTTTATTTTTAAAATACCGATTTCAGAAATCTTTGCCTCCTACAGCAACGGCGTGACTCCAACGGTCTCGAGTCTCTATACTCGACGACCTCGGATGACCGCCAACATTTCTGAAGGTTCCCCCCTTCGGCTCTCGGTGCTTCGTCTCTGGCTTGAGGACTTCGAAGACGTAAAGATTCAAGAATTAGGTTAGATTTTGTATAGGTAGAAATATTGCAATGTAATTTTCTTTTCTTCTTCATTTATTCCTTTGTACTCATATTATTGTATTATGACATTGTAATAATCGTCATTCAATAAAGTTTTAATATCTATTATATTCAATGTGTATGAATGATGAATGCAATGATTCATGAGTATGCCATGAATGCGCAACCAATTCCTCCCCCTCTCGACCTAGCTCACAACATAGCTCACGACGATCCTCGGTAGAGTTAGGCCAACTTAGCAGCGCGAGTTGAACGAACTCTCACCTCACGCCTCTTACGACTAACTCTAAAAACTAGGGTTCTCACAGTATTATGGTTAGTTTAGCATTGATAGGTATTTAGTGTGTTCATTAGTGTATAATTAATTATTATTAATATAAATTAAGTAATATAATTAAGTTAAATTGGCTCATCCCATCCAACTTTCATCCCTTCAACCAAACAAAAGATTGGTTCATCTCATCCATCCAACCAAACAGAAAAATGGCTCATCCCGACCACAAAAAACTCGATGGCCATAACCCATCCATTCTTATCCTCCAACCAAATGCACCCTAAAAGGATAGTGTCTGACCGAGGGTCGGTATTCACATCTATATTTTGGCAACAATTATAGCAAGCTTTAGGTACTAAGCTTGACTTTAGTACAGTTTATCATCCTCAAACCGGTAGGCAAACAGAAAGAACAAACCAAATCCTTGAAGATATGCTGAGAGCCTGTGTATTCGACTTTGGTGGTTCATGAGACGAACATCTCACATTGGCGGAGTTTGCATACAATAATAGCTACCAGAGTAGTATACAAATGGCACCATTTGAAGCCCTATACGGTCGGAAGTGTAGATCACCAGTATGTTGGTATGAGACCGGAGAGAAGAATCTGATCGGACCGGATCTTGTCAAAGAAAAGCATGATACAATATCAATTATCCGAGAACGGTTGAAGACAACTCAAAGTCGGCAAAAGAGTTGTGCAAATAAGAAGAAACGACAAATGGAATTCGAGGTAGGAGACTTAGTTTATTTCAAAGTAAGTCCTACCAAATGTGTAAAAATGTTTGGCATGAAGGGGAAGTGGAGTCCTAGGTACATCGGACCCTTCCAAATCGTAGATCCGAAAGGAGAGGTAGCTTATCAGTTAAAACTACCGACATCTTTATCGAAGGTACACGATGTATTCCTCACATTTCACAACTCAGAAAGTGTTTAAAAGATCCAATCAAGAAAGTGGAACATTCCGAAGTTGAGTTACAACATGACTTGTCATATGTTCAGAAGCCAATCAAGATTCTTGCCAAAGACCGGAAGCAACTAAGGAATCGAGCTACTAAGTATTGCAAGGTACAATGGAAGAATCACCCTGTCCGAGAAGCGACATGGGAAAATGAAGAAGATCTGTGTAGAGACTACCCATCCTTATTCAGGGACAAAATTCTTTTAAGGGGGGTAGGATGTGAGAACCCTAATTTTTAGAGGTAGTCGGAGAAGACGTGAGGTGGAAGTTAAGTCAACTCGCATTGCTGAATTGACCGAGTTCTACTGAGTCATGTCATAAGCTAGGTTAAGAGGGAGAAGTTGTACTGTGCATTCATGTCGTACATAGCATTCATCACAATCATTCATACAAGTTCATATGCACAATTAAAATGGAAACTTTATTAATCAAAGAATATCATTACAAGCCATACAATAGTTGATTGAAATAAATAGAAGTTTACATTGTCACAATTACAATTATTGAGTATAAGAATAATTAAAGAAAAGAAAATTAAATAAAGGTATTTCTACATATACAAATATCTAACCTAAGCTTCGACCGTCGAACAGTAGAGGAGCACCAAATGTCAGGGAAGGCAACCTTCGAAAATATTTGCAAAGTCTGAGATCACTGAATATAAGCATTCGGGACCGTAGGGACCTCGCAAGGTGCTGTAGGAGGCAAAGATTTTTGAAAATGATGTTTTAAAACATATGTGGTTCCACGTGCACAATTTCGCCAACATCTGAAGGTTTTACTTGCGGGGGCAAAATAATACCGAATTGGAACCTAAATAATTCTTTAGTTTCGAAAATAGATTTGGAAAACAATTTTGTTTTCGAAAATGTCCGAGGACCACGTGGCTAAGACCCTTGTCGGACAATCTAATATGGGTATATATGTTTAGAGAAAAGAGGTAGAGTAATAAAATAATTTTATTTTTACCTATATCACTTGCCTCCAGTAAAAATTCTCTTGAAAAAGATTTTGTTTAAACTAGAAGTTGTAGATAAACATATCCATCGAGTAATATATATCCATCGGTGCACAGTTTTCGACCAAGGTCAGATTTCTGAGCTTGGAAGCTAACCGAAACCAATCAATTTGATAGCCATGTAACAAGGGCAGTAGGAGGTGGCAAGCCAAATGAAAGAGCTCTAGAAAGGCTCTATCGAGATAGGGGGGGAGGTAACCGGTGTTAAAGTACAGTAGCAGTAGCAACAGCCAGTACCATTTCTGTTGTAGACGCCATAGTAGCAATAACCACCACCATCGAAATGCTATCACATTTTTCACAAGAGTCAAGCCCTAGAAACTAAGTAGAGAAGGCCACTAGGATCAACTTAAAGAGAATGAGACCATCAAGATCAGTAGGGAAGCAAGGAACCAGAGGGGCAGTAAGGAGTAGGGAAGAGGAGTGAGCCAGCAACAAATCAAGAGAAGCAAGATTCCAAGCCTGGAAAGCTTAGTTCTGCCACTGTCCCGAGTGAAAGAGGTAAGGATCACATATAGCATCATCACCTTATATATATAATGCATAAGAGTTTAGCATGATAATAGGACCCTCGGATTGTAGGTTCATGATCGGGTTTACTTAGGCAACTAGAGTGTATAATTTGTTCTTATCAGACTTTCATTTCTTCACCTTTCTCAAGTTTTTCTCTGAAAAACATCACGGTATACATTAAGGCAACTAATAGGCAACATTGTAGTATATCTGTTCTTATCAATTTTGCTGACAAATATTGCAATACAAAACATCAGCATAATTTAGCCAAAGGATCAAGAAGTAGTATTTGTTCTTCAGTTCAATAAACTGATATAGATATATGCTTAATGGAGAAAGTAGAAAAGAACTAAGACCAAGCTAGCATCTGCTCTTAATTAAATTGATTCCATTTTTTCTCAAACCTTTTTCAGATAAAAGCATCATAACAGTAAATGGACTAGATCAAATATACTTCTGTGCTTATCAAAATCCTGTTTTTCTTAACTCTTTCTTCAACAAAGTCATCACTGAGATAAAAATTGATTTAGGCATCCACCAAAACCACAGGTATGATTTTAGCACGATCACAAATTGCCTAACAAAACAATTGAGTATATATAAAGCAATGCTTTGAAATAACCAGAGACAACAATAGCTTGTTTCAATTTCAAAGGACCAACCATCAGCCCTAATATAAGCAGTAGGCAATTAATTAGCTAAGATCAAGTATAGTACCAGTTCGGTAGAGGGCGGCATAGCATTAAGATAAATACAATCGACCGAAGCAACAATTAGTATACATATGCTAATCTCCAGGAAAGGTTAGGCAATCAAATCATCACCTCACCACTATCAAACAAGAGCAACCATGAAACCAAAATGTCAGCTCCAATCAGATCAATCATGGAGAACCCTATGATTGAGGAAGTAGATGGGGGCAAGGATTGAAGGGAAGACTTACTTGGACGTGGCACCGCCACGGTTGTAGCGGCGGCCAAACCCGCTACCGTCCAACGGTGGCGCCCATCGGGGAGCGATGGCATCCAAGAGGTAGCGGCACCAGTAGCCGGGGCACACGCATGACGGGGCACCTGCCTGAGGCGGCAGCATGCGCAGGAGGAAGAAGGAGGTCCTGCACCGGCGGGAGGGGCCAAGAGCCCGAGGCGACGACGCACGTGCCCTCGAGAGGGGCTCGAGCCGGAGGGCCACAGCAGCATCGAGATCCCGAGCGAGCCCGGCGGGGTGAGCCTAAGGAGGCGCGCAAGCGATGAGAGGTAGGCCGATGGGAGTGAGGGGCCAACTGCGGCGCCATCACCGACACCGGTACGCTCGGGAGAAGCAGGCGGCGAAGGCAATAGTAGGAGGCGACGACGCAAAGGAAGCTCGGGAAGGACCGGTCAGGTGCAGTGCCTGGGTGAGTGAGAAGAAATTAGGGGAAGAAAAGAGGGGCGCCGTTATGGGCCTAATGGGCCGGCCAAAAATTGGCAGGCCGGCCGAAGAGAAATGTTCTTTTTAAAAATAATAATAAATAATAGTAATAAAGATTTGAAAACTAATTTCTACTATTTTATCAACGTGAGATTGGTAGTCCTGGCCTGTTATGCGGACTAGGAAACAAGATATGACTGAGCGGGCAGCGAAATGGCTATGTGATCTTACAGTCTGGTTCTGCATGTGAAGACATGAACGTCATGACTATTGGTCGTTTGTGGGTACAGTTGCGCACCTCTGCAGAGTGTAAGAGAGTGTAGCTTAGTCACTCCATGTTCCTGGTTGGAACTACGAACGCGGCAGGAAATGGATCCATCGGGGATCCGAGTAGCCTGTGAGACATGAGATCATAGTCTTTTAAATTAAAATTTGAGACTCTTACCTTACAAAATGCATTGTTTTTGGAGAACATTGCTGTTCTCAGTAGATAGTGCATCAAACATCTCTTTGCTATTCCTGGACTTGTTGACTACGTTCTGTACTCATCCCTCTATTCTAATTCCTTTGGTTAAACTGTGAGCTGACGACGGATACAGAGGTGGTGTACGTTGAAGTCGATGAAAACACTTCTGAAGAGCAAATAACAACGAGGGAGGAAGAAGGTGTTGACTACTACTTCGACTACCGCGACGAGAACACTGCTACAGAATAGAAGTATAGGACGTGTAAGTCAAGAGTTGTAGACAAGGCTTTTGCTGTAACCAACTGATAATGGTTTTAAATTCCCCGTACTTTTGGGAATAAGTTTGTAAAACTTTATATTTGTTCTTCAAGTTTGTAAATTAATTTTGTATTATGGATCACTGCAATGCTTCTGTCATGCTAATCTGTGTGATGTATTATGGATGAGAAGACACTTTGTCTACAATATGTTAAAGACTAGCATATTATCCGCAAGGGTAGTATGTGAGTCGCTGCACAATTGAACTAATTTAGATGAAATCCGAATCAAATTACATTAAGGTTTATACATATTTAGGTAATGTCCTTTACTAGGAAATTTTTTAAAAAGTTTAAAAAATTTGAGGATATTACATGGGCCTCGCTTGCCGGTTAACATATTTGGGTTGACATGCGAATCTCATGATCCATAACATCTAATACTAGGATTCATCCCGACCGACAAACTCAAACCCTAGGTTTATATCAACCACCTAGTTCCATTCATTTCCTTGGGGATCTCACGTACCGGTTAGTGGCATGCTATTTACCGATAAGACCACATTGTCTATATCTGCTCCAGCATCCTATCGAGGTTCTAAGTCATGGTCCGCTATGCCATTGAAGCATGTAGCAACATGTGGGCCCCATTCCCCATATTTTTTCAATACCCTCATTCGACCATATTCATTGCACCATGTATGTAATAATGATCCTCCGATAGGGATCAATCTCTTGATCGATATTAGTTGTTGACATGATTATTCGATCATGTGTCTATATCCTACTATGAATTCTGAAATTCAATCTTCGGACAATGGCATACCCCAGCTCATCTAAATGCCTCAATATCTTTATTTTTATCTATACAGTTGTCTTTCTCCTTTCGGATCAAGCCCTAGTTGGTCCTAACCTTGTACCATATTCTAGTTAGTGGCATTGCCATCCTTATCAAGAATTCCCCTACCATCCTTATCAAGAATTCCCCTATACCTTCTATGTGTAGCCTTTGATCAAGCTATGGAGGTTGGGGGGTGTTTGGTTGGGCTTTTCAGCAGCTTTTCACTAGAAAAAGATGCAGCCCAACCAAACGGTCAGCTTTTCAGCAGCTTTTGCCAACGGTAGCTGTGGGCTTTGCAGTGCAAATTCAGCTGTTTGGAAAAGCTGCCTTCTGCCAGCTTTTTGCAATGTGCTGAAACTTCTGTGCTCATTTTCTAAAATGCTGTAAATGGTTTGGATAAATCAAAATTCATATGTTCACTTTCCCACAGCTACAGCAGCTTTTCTAGACAGTCAGTCAATAGCAGCTTTGTCAACAGCTACAGCCCAACCAAACAGGCCCTAAGTCTATTAGGTTCTACCTTCTATCTGTAGCCTTTAATCAAGCTATGGAGGTAACTCTATTAGGATCTACCTTCTCACTTACTGAAACCTAGTGAGCATATCACATTCGGATATGGCATATTGAAAGACTTCATCACGGGTTCCCTGCCAACACACCGATGGGCGTGTGCTTAAAACTCGGCCAACCTAGCGCTAGGGGATGACTGTGTCATGGGTAAAGTGTACAACCTCTACAGAGTGTAAACCTAATCGATTAGCCGAGTCCATGATCATGGACAGTACGGTGATCCAATCATGCCAAGGAACCTATCTTCTTTTCTTCCCAACTGCTTTCCCACTAAGCATAGTTGGTCAGAACCTATTGTTGAGCTAAGGGATTAGACCTTACTTGATCAGCATAGGTGGTCAAAACCTATTGTCGGAATTAAGGCATATACCTTACTCGACTAGTGTTGGTGCTTAAAACCTTCACTAAAAATACCTCTAATTATTAAAAATGTTTTGATCTCAAAATCTACTTACGAAACTATTGCAGTATTTCAACTATTTAAAATGTTGTTTATGCAAAAGAGCCATAAATCCTGCCTTTGCTTAAGCCGGCATGTAGCGTTAGGTTCCCCTAAACATGGGCATGCTGAGTACATGAAGTACTCATTGAGCATGTCTTTTGTTCCACATGTTCAGATAACTATGAGGGTGTTGGTGAAGACTATGAGGTTTACTATGAAAATGTTAATGACTAGGTTATGTTGGATTCTATCGACTATCTGTGGTTGAAATGGAGACTTCTATGCTTTACTATTTTCATTGTGTTTCTAAATTGTAAGGGACATAAGTTCTAAATACTTTATTTAGCCTTGTGGCATATTATTCATATGTTTTGTCGTAAACTTCATGATGTGTACAGTGGTATCAATTCGTTTATGTTAATTAGTATAATCGGGGACTAGTGAGAATATACACATGGGGGTCTAGAAGATAATTCTAGGCTCCCACACAAAGCTGAACAGGAAATACAGGGGCGATAATCCAAGATTAATCGTGCACATTCATCTACTTCAACGACACTTTACATGCATGAAACAAATAAGCGCACAGTGCAAGTCCCAACATCAAGATTAGTTTCGGTTGCTTCTTGCATTGTTGCACCTACTATGTTGATGCACTTGCTATTGTGAGTGTCATACCGCCTTAAGCTTGTGACCCCTCACCACCAACTGTACCTACGTCATTTGACTTGAGCCTACAAGGTAAGGACAAAGGTACTAATTTGAACACTAATCTTGAGGTATTTTTCACTTGATGGCATGCCTCATATCATTGAACAAAAGGAAAATCAGATTGTTATGGAGTTAATGGATGATAATTTGGTAGCTTCATAATCTAATATCATAGATAATTTGTATGAATCATATGATGCTTTGAGTGTTTTACATGCTGATTTGGAAGACTTGCTTATTGTTTTGAACATGTCATATGACATACTAGTTAAATATATTTTGGATCATGTAGAAATTGGTTAGACATGAAGAAGTATTAGCTAGGATTGGCCCTATTGATTCTTTGCGTTACATTATGTTGGATCCACCTATGAACTTGTCAGGTGCTATGGATAAAGTTTCTGAAATTACATGTTTGAGATCTTGGACAAGTGTTTACACCCCTAGTTATAAATTTAACTTGATTGGAGATTATGGTGTAAATAATGAATTTTATGTGTATAGGATATGCATAACATGTGATAACCTCGCTGATTTGAAGCTTGCTATTTTGTGTAATGATAAATATGTGCAAAAGCATATGCCTTGTGCAATTCCATCCAATTTTTGTGATACTTATGATGCCAATAATTTGTTGCATGATTGTTTGAGTTTTAGTACATTACATCGTGTTAGAATTTAGCATGTAGTAGTTAGTTGATGACTCAAGAGCTATTAGAGTTATATCACCTTTGTTGTGATGTTTTGATATTGTTTTCTTACAATTTGATCTTACAAATGAGCTGTGCATGATGTTCAAAGATTTTGCAATTGTGCCCACTTATGCTGCCAATGCAAGCTTACAAATTTAGAGATTTGAATTTCATGAATACTTCACTTATACTTACAAAACTAGTTGCAATATTTACGATTTGAGAAAATTCAAATTGCTTGTCACCATCTATGCTTATTCTCTGAGAGATAATATAATGAGTTATTGTTGGTTTGTGGCATTAATTGTACAACATAGAAGAGGTGTTAAAATGGAAAGACATATATCATGCATACACCTTGTCTTCTTTGTTAGCCTATATTTAGCTTAAGCAACGCCAATGAGAGCTTTATTTTCAAGAAGGGGAGGATGATGAGGACATGACCCCTTCGGATACAACCACTACTACATCTACTTCCACTATATCACATGCTGATCAAGAATGAGATAAGATCAAGACTTTCAAGTTCAAGAGAGGCATCAAGATCAAGATCAAGAAGAGGACAATGCATGAAGATGACGAATTGTTGGCTGCGTTCTACTATCAAATTAAGCCACCATGAGAATATTTTGAATTTTGGCTAAAGAATACATAAAATATACATCAATATTTCGGCCATGTACAATTAGAAATAATAAGAGGTTAAGTCTATAGTTTCTATGCTAGGCCCACATAGTAAAATAGGCCCAAATGGGGTCCAAAAAAGTGTCCTAGGGGGTTTGCGACCCCTGCCCAAAATCCCCAGGGCACACACCTCTTCGAACGCCCCAACCTGGTCCTCTACGTATAAGTAACCACCAAACCCCCTAAGTTAGATTGGGTTTTGTTACATTGATTTTTCCACTTGTAAAAACTTTCGTTGTTTCTCCTGTTCGACTAGTTCAGCAGCAACAATGTCTTTGGAACCCCATAAATTTCGTCCATAATTCCTATTCGTAATATTCAGATTTCTTATTACTATTTTCTTACTTGTTCTTGATTGGTTGTAGAAAAAGACCTTCGTGGTCAGGTCGATAATGTCTCGGAGTTGGTTTAGTGATGGTGGGTTGCAACAGTCGTAGTCGGATCATTAGATTGTCTCCATAATCAAAATTTACCCTCTCACCAAAAGATCAAGAACCCTCGTTACATCAGGAGAGGACAGACAGGATGGTTCTAGATCTGGGTTTCTTCTCCCTATAGCAATGCTTTGGTGCTTGTCCCATTCCATTGTTTTCCTTATCTTTGCTTCATCTTCAATAAACTCCCTTGGTTTTGTACTCCTCTACCTCCACCATGGCTGTCGACAGTAGTGCTTTCCACTAAATCAAGCAGCTAATTCCCTCCAAAAGCTTGTCTCATAGATCTTGACCGCTCAAAGAGCCTTCTTTTTAGTCTTTGATGGATGTGCTCCCTTAGTATGGATTGCCTTGATGAAGTGTTTCAACCTCTAGATTAGGATTTCCTAGATCAACGAGAGATCTTGAATGTTTTTACATCCATTGGCTGGCTACACCTTTTGCTCTCGGCCCTAACCCTGATGCACAACAATCTCAGCATGGATGTGCCTAGTGTGCCATCTTGGAGTGGTGCTTCTTAACCAACACTAGTCTCTACACCGTGTGTATTGGAGAGACTAGGGCTAGTCACCAGAAGATTGCATCAGGCAGCGTCATCATCGTCTTCGTCAACCTCCTACTTCAGACACGTATCACAATGTCTCAGGCTCCTACTGAGTCGTTCACTAATGTTCTCAAAGGCACTGGTGTTATTTCTTCTTTTTTGTTGCCCTTATATGTACCATGTAGAGGTTGCACCATATAGGTGCAATCTTGTGGCACCACCATGTTTCTAATCAAATGCAATTGATGACTTTAAAAAAAAACTTATATATGATCACGTCCTCTTTGGAACAAATGAATTTTGAAGGAAACAATGGCATCACAATCAGAAGCAAAAGATAGTATAATTTCATGAAAGGAAATTTATAGAATATGAATTTTTCATATAAATTTTGGATAAAACCAAACATGAACTCTAATCTCATGAAAAAATTTCATTGAAAATTCTAATGTATCTTCTCTCTTTCTCTTCTTTCTCTCTAGTCAAGTAACACATAATCTTAAAAAATTTACATTTTGCGTGTACAGGATCCAAGCACTTATTCCAAGAAATTTATGTAGTTCTGATTCCCGTAAAATTCAACATGTCATGAATTTCTAAGCTTATGATTATGATTTTTTTTATTTTCATGTACCTATCTAGATTCGCCAAACTAGTGTTTTTACAGGGAGAGCTCTCTTTCCGTATCCGAAACGCTTTTGAGGCTCAGTTCTTTTCGGCTTCTCCAGGGGCTTCTTCTAGAAGCTGCCCCTTTCCAGCTTCTCCCAGAAGCCGTCTCCTCAAATTCGTCGAGACTTCTAATTTAGACATACCATGACTAGTTTAGAAGCCCCGACGAATTTGAGGGGGCGGCTTCTGGGAGAAGCTGGGAGAGGGCAGCTTCTAGAAAAAGCTCCTGGAGAAGCTGAAAAGAACTGGGCCTGAGTCGGGAAGGTTTCGGGCTTTTGTCAGCCGGCTCGGCTGCGTGGGAGGCCCCACCCGTCAGTCGAAGCAATACTAGTCGCAGTGTAGCACACTTGCAAGAGCGCGCCGCTCCCTCTCTTCTTAATTTCCTGAAACCACCGCCCTCCCCCGTTTCGTCTGAACATGGAAAAGAATCATCTCAAAAGAATGAATACGGCCACCGGAACCACGCAAAACCTCGACCCCTCGCCGGGGCCAAGCCCTTGCCGGAATATACCGCCGCCGCCAGCCTCCGCCATGGCCACTCTGAGCCCTTCCTTCTCCCGTGCCCCGCTCCGCGCCCGCCTTGGCGCCGCCGACGCCGCCGCCGCCGCCTCCTCCTCCTCCTCCCCCGACGAGCACCCATGCGTACGCTCCTTTCTTTGCCGTTGGCCCGCGCTTCGTATGAGCTTCTTTTTTGGGCTAGCCGGTTGGTGTTTTGATATGATTTGGTGCTTGTTTCTTTGCTTCCCGCGGTTAGGTCACGCTGTGGGACTGGTGGCTGGAGAGGGTGGAAGGGGACGAGCGGAAGATCGCCGTCGTTGGATTCACTGAAAGGTGAGAGTTTCTTGTGGAAAAAAGAAGCATCTTTTTGGCTAATGCCTTCAGTTAGTGGCTTTGAGTTCCGAGTGTGACCGTGTGAGAATCCTTACGAAAGAGGGCTTTTCCTGGGAGCTAGTATTTCTTTTGTTTCTCTTTTTGGTATCGTTGGCTTTGTAATTTCGAAGCATTGCTCTGAAAAGACCAATTTGCTAAGCGATTCGGAGCATTTCTTTAACTGCGAAATTTTGATACTTCAGTGAAGTTATCGTTTGCCCACTTCTGACAGGAACGATGCATTCACTTCTGCACCCATAGCGAAGCGTTATGAGCCTCTTACACTCGAAGATGAAGATGGGGTTGTGGTGCTCATTCCTGGCGCGTTGAGCATTTCACGAATGCGTGGAAATGGCTTTTCGCTACAGGTATGCACATTTTGACTTGTGTTTCTTGTTGTATGGACCACTTGAACTGCTAATATTTCACGGAAATGCTCGACCAAAGACATGTTGCTCCCATTTGTTCTGTTCGGCTGCTCTGCGATACTACGTCTATATTTTCTGTTGATGATAGCCGACGGAATTTCATCCAAGATTCAAGAATATAATCTATATATGTTAACTTCCAATTTTGTTGACCTAATTTCTGCTCAAATTCAGGTCCAAAAGGATCATTCAGTCATGCTTCTAATCTACTGCTCTGATAAATGACTTGGTCTTTCACTGCAATCCATGCATGCAGATCTGTGAAAAATTCTTGATTGGATTTCCATACTGGTGGGAGAGTTGGGATTCACACATGGAACCTCAACCGAGCTCTTCTATCAATTCACGAGATGGTTCAACTCAATTTTACTTGGAGAAATTTCATCTAGGCAAAGTTCTTGAAAAATTAGGATCTTCATTCATCGGTAACCTTCTTAACAATGCTAAAAAATTCCCAAGCGATGATGCTGATGCCTTCAAAGAGTGCCCAAGATTTGAGGAATACACTTCTGGCTATGATATTTCAACAAAGGAAAAATCTGCTGCTTCAAATGATAGCAGTGTAGATAAGGAGGTGGATGACGTGGAAATAGACTTGATTGCGGGCAGCACTTCACTAGAAATAGGTCATGTTGACATTGAGTGTAATGTATCTTCGGCTCCCACAGCAAAATGTATTACTGGTGAGACTTATGTAGAGGCAGGAAATCAGAATGATACTATGCATCGAGATGCAAGAGAACAGGAAACTGGTAGTCATCTTTTCAACTCCAATTTGATTTTCAGTAGGTCCCCTGATCATATGCCCAGTGACTTGGAACATGGAAATACCAATGCTGGAAACTCGGTGTCTAAATACCTTTTAGCTACAGTACCACCCGAAAGGGCTCACTGCTGCTCCGAGATAACTGGTGCTTTGGAAAACCTTCCACTCTTAAGTATGTGTATAAGAGCAAATTGTTAAGTGACTGGTTAAATTTTCTCCTACAGATATGTTATTTGATCCTGATGTTTCTAGGCTGTTCGTAATTTAGGTCATCAAAGAACTCCAGTAGCTTCATTGAAGAATCAATGCTGCCTAAAAAGAACTAAGCACATAGGATTGAATCAGAAGGTAAATGAAGATACACCAACTTCAGTTCATTCAGGCGTGAAATATCAGGAAAATGTGAGTTTTAAACCCCACACCTCAAAATGATTTGATGAATTAGTCTGTGTCTGAACTTCATTTTGCTACTATAATATCTCTATCAATTTATTTGCTAATATAGTTAATGTGCAAATAGTGCTTCTCTTAGTTTTCTTTTCTTGTACTGTTTATAGATATGAAAAATTGCACAAATGCCACAACAAAGACATCCAATTGCACAAATGACAATTAGAACAAGGAAATACACACACCCCGGAAATATTAACTTCAGGAACTAGGACACTCTGGATTAAGCTTTATCAGCTTATGTTAGTTAAATGGAAGTTCTTGTACTTAGACAATAAGGTTATGTTGCAAAGCTTGTTACAAAAATAATAAAGACATATAAGTGTCACAACGGTACTGAAAACACATACATAATCAACATAATATAGCACATTTATGTAAAATGTTAGCTCAGCAAATATAATTGCAAGCTTATGATATGATAGCATGTCTTCAATGTGGTGTGCTCGTTCTGATATTTCTTGATTAGTCATTTGCAATGACACAATTTATGTAGCACTACCTCATTAGTAGGATGGCGCAGATTCCAGTTAATAACTTTAGGTTTAGTTCTATGAATTAAGACTTTATGTTGTGTAGAGTAAATTATAATTAATGATTATACCTTACTAAGGAATTCCGTAGATTGATCTGCACCTCACGCATAAAATGTGTAAAACCACATATTATGATCCAGTAAATTCCGAAGCGTGCAGGGTAAGAGGCTTAGATTTTCATGATGTCAAGTTGACATTTAGTACATTTCAGCCAGTGATCTAGTTGTGTTCCTCATTATACACATACATATGGACTCGATTGACTGTTATCTGAAAAGCAGCATGTAGGGCCAGCAGAGGAGCGAAGATCTGCACATGTTACTAGATCGCCGATGATCAGAACTCGAAGTCCATATGTAGGTTTGAAGATTACTTCATACCCTTTGCTGTTGTTAAGAAGTTAAAAACATCACAAGTATTTTTTTTGTAATTTTTTACATCTTTTATTTACTGATGGGGAAAGGAGATCTATAATGGATTGGCTTGCCATATCTTGTGCAATTGTCATGTGGTCAGGTTGCTACGTAAGGATGTGTCATTATGTTGGACATGCTTATTTTCTGACATTTATTTAATGACAAAACTATTGATGTGAAGTTGTCATAAATTTTGAAGCTGAATTTAGTATAAGAATAGCCAATATTACACCTATTTGCAATGCTGCTGTCAAACAATTTTATAATGATTTCAGCACAGTTTTTAGGGAAGAGCCAATACTACAACCAGTTTTATTTGTGCTCATTTTATTTGGAATAGCATAAAAGTACGCCATTCCTCTTACTGTGATGTCATCTTCTTCCCCTAATTCTTAAGTTTTACTCATCACGTATAGCCTGTCTTCTATGCTTAATTCTCCTCTGTAGTACTTGACTCTGCAGGCAGAACCTATGTTAGAGCCTGTTTGTTTGGGCTTCTGGATGGCTTTTCACAAAAAAAGAAAAAAATGCTGAAGCCCAACCAAACAGGCTGCTTTTCCACTGTATTTTCTCAGGAAGCCACCTTGGTTATAACATTTATGTTCTATACTCAAGTATACATGCTAATTCTGCCCATCTTCTGCATGGTAGTTACCCCAATGTTACAATGAGCATGACATATTTCAATATTTATATCTGTATTATTGCAATGTTTATTGCAACGCTTCAGGCGCATCAATCTCCGCTTACTCGTGGCAAGGCCAAGTCATTAAATATTTCCATACCTGAATCTCTCAAAATGAAAAGAACCAGATCAGGTACAATGTCTTTGGTTGATGGACTCTGCTGCTTGAAATAATTTATTCATTGTCCTTAAATAAAGGGTAATTCATTTCTCAGGTCGGGTGATAGTACCCCCATTGGATCCAGGAATTGAATGGATTGTCTATGACATGGTTAGTAAAGAAATATCTTTACCATGTTATATGATTGTGTCCATGATTAGCTAATATGTGATAGCTAAAATTACTTAGTTTAGTGTTGTTCATTGCACAGAAGTCTAAAACTAACCATTGAATGATGCAAGAACAGGTGCTTGGAAAAGGTTCCGTGTTACTGCTATTGTTGATCCACAATATACAATAGTACAGCTAGGACTGATAGAAGAGTAGGTAATGTAGGCATGTCTATACCTAGAAGATAAATTCTCTCAAGTGAAAATCACAAGCGTAAATATAAGATCTGAGTATTTGCTATCCTCTAATAGCTTCCTGTAACTGCAAGTTGATCTGGATGAAGCAATGCACAACTTGTCACGTACAAGTGCAATGATGCTTATCCTATGATGTAATTTTCAATCTTCAGTAGGACATGGATGCATCCACCCTCAGATTTGATGTGATTCTGTTTGAAGTGCTTTAAAAATTTACTATTAACAGAGGATATGTTTGCAATTGTGATGCTATCTTTCCATGTGTAACAAACTTAACGCAAGTTGAGACAAGTGCTCAGTTCTTGGGACATGGGCCAAGCAGCATCCTATCTGTTTGTGATTCTGTGCAATACGTTTTCTCAGGCCCTTTCCTGTGCTCAATGCCTCACTAAAAATGCTTTTCCCCCTCTTGTAGAGTGGTTCTATTTCGGGTGTGGCCTGTATGGAGTCACCTCTCAAAGGTTAAGATTGCTCGCTATCACATTAATATTCTTTTTCAAGAGTACTTCTCATGTTCTGAGAACAACTGTTTGAAGGAAGCTCCTCTGTTATACTTTGATGCCATGTAACTCTGCTTCTGATTAATTATAATTTTGTGTCCTTCGCTACCAGGGAGCAAGTCAGGGACTCCTGCTAGGAAGAAAATGGCTCGCTGAGCATCATCCGGACACACATTACTGCTGTCCTACAAGAAAAGCCAGAAAAATCCAACAACTCCGTGACCGTGATTTTTTTTTGTTGGTGTACCATGGAATTCGTAAGGTACTGGATGGATGGTGGCCTTGAATATGTAGCCAGGAGTTTTGTCGCAGCCAGGTAACTTGTGATAGCTTTGGCATGGGTGGCGTATCAAAGTTTAGACATGGCTATTGGTGTCATGGTCACAACTTGCTCCAGCTGTTGCCCTATGTCCGTCACTAACTTAACAAGTCAGTTATGCATCATCAGTGAGGAGATGTGTTCGCCCAGGCGATCTGCTGTTGTTGAAGAGCAAACAAGATTGGTCTTTTCTCCGGGTTTTTATATGTCCCCCCTCACCGAGCGACTCATACAGCTACACCTCGCGACCACGCTGATCTTGATGCACTCGTAACTCCTATGCCCAGCTCGCCTTCTCTCGATGAACGGGTGCTCCTTGTCGCACTACGGGTGTTCAAAAACGGGTTACCTCAACCCATGCAAACAGTCCTATGCATTCTTTTTGAACTAGCAAAGCTGTTTGCGTCACATGCGAAGAAGGAAATTGAACTAACAGGCTATAGCCGGTTTAGGTCGGGTTGGAATCAACCCGTTTTTGAACGCCCCTATGTTGCGTCCCACAAGACAACACAACATGGGTCACAGCCAGTCAGTCTCCAACAAAAAGAAAAGAAAAACAGAGAGCAACCCTGGTACACTTCACTTCCTTGTGCACATAGCCAAGGAGGTCAAAGGATTTTTTTGGCTCAACCGAAGCTCGCCTGTTCTCACGCGAGCCTTCTGCTGATCCACTAGCGTCAGGCCCATCGAGTTCCGATGCGCCGTCGGATCAGCTCGACGCTACGCCGCCGCACAACCCTGCTACACGACGACAAAGTCGCCTGATATCACGTGTTGGGTTTTCGTCTAGGAACAAAAACACATATGTCTGCAGCGCTCAGTCCTCGCACCAGCAATACAAGTCCATACCCACGTAATTTGGCAGCACCCCGAATAGCTCTTTGCGCCACATATTTTATAGTGTTATCAAGTCGTGGCTTTTGCTGAGCGGCTTATGGAGTTCCCGAGTACAGAGGTGTTCGCAAAGGTGCATCCGAGTACTAGATCTCGAGTTATCGTATCCCTGAGTACTCATTCCCAAGCGCTCGAGTTCCCGTGTTCTCGAGTACTCACTCGCGAGCCCTCGCGTTCCCGAGTTCCTGTGTTCCGAGTACTCGCGTTCCGAGCAGTGTGGTCTGCAGTGCTTCCGAGTACTCGTGTTCTCGAGTACTTGTTCCCGAGCACTCGGGTCCCTGAGTACTCGCGTCCCCGAGCATTTGCGGTCCCGAGTAGATCCAAGACGGGTTCTAGGTAGCACGTTCGGGTTCCAGCGGGGCCGGTTCGTCCGAGTCGTAATGCTCCCGAGTTATCCTGCAGGTGGGTCAAGGCATCAAGTCATTTGCGGTGAAGTCTTTTCTGGTGCCAGGAACCCTAACTTGGGACACAAGGAACAGTAGCTGATCATGACGTTCAAAGGAAAGCATGGAATTTGGAAAGACTCTCGGTTGATATGGAAGGATATCTCGTATACAAGGTGGAGACCAGATCGCGGCGGTTAAGTTGATCAGTTTGGGAAAGAAATCTCATGTGAGAGACGGATTCTTGATTACGGCAGGCAAGATTATCAGATTAGGGAAGCAATCTTTGTTTACATGATTGTATTCCAGCCCTAAGACCGGGCGTACCCTATAAATGTGGGGTATATGGCCGATTGAAAATAACACACAATTGAAACAATCAATCTACTATCTTTTCATCTACTATTTTCTTCTCATCCTTGTTTTATGCTTTTCGTTATTCGCTGTTCTCCGTGTTCAACGGCAGCGAACCTCGAAGCTCTGAGGGCGGTCAGGCCGACTCAAAGCAGCCCATAGCCGCCACACTCCCTGACGGGGTCCCTCCCGGGGTTGTGGGGTTTCGGGTTCCCAAAAGCACTCGCCGGCGTGTCTTGGGTATCGCGCTCCCGGCGAGTCTCCCCGGCCCCGTGTCCTGCGCACCGCGCTCGGCGTCGGGGGTACACGGTGACGTGTTCGTGTGCGAACACACTTTTTGGCGACTCCGCTGGGGAAGAAATCATCATGTCTAACAACCAGATTCCACAAACTCGGCGAGATCAGCATCGATAACATCATCAAGCCAGGCTACGATGAGTTATCGGAAGAACATCGCCAAGCTTTTGAAGCATACAAGAAGAAGCGGGAGGAGGAGGATCTACAGACGTTCCTTGCAAACTTCAAGAAGGATCGTCAAGAAAACATTACTCCAGTTGGAGAAATCAAGCTCCCTCCTCTACACGGCAAGAAGGCTCAGACCCCGGTAAGTAGCACGTTTCTCCAGAATAGATAGCCGAAATACAGCGTTATATTTCGGAGAGCAATATCCTTGTTTACAACTCATCATGGAAAACACAAACGCTAAGGGGAACACGTGTCCATCATCTAGTGGTAACGCTGGTACGGCTGCAGGTGCGGTAAACCCTGATCCGACTTCGGTAGTAGATTCATCGGCGCTTCCCGTGCCATTGAATTACGTCCTAGCCAAACCAGCCAACTCGTAGCCCTACCCGCAAGCCCTAGTCCGATCATGAGTATACCCGGTTCGACGGTACCGCCGAACCAGAGCCTGATTGCACCACCATAAGCACGAGCATGATTAGGCCAATTGAAAGGACTAAGGGTGCCGACTAGAGGGGGGTGAATAGGAGGCTAATTAAAATTACTTCGTTTTAATCTTGTTAACTGGATATGGACTTAACAGATTATCAGATTTAATTGGCTGTGTGACAGGTTCCTAACACAGGTAAAATATGACAAGTAAAAATAGCACGTGGCTGTCACACAGGTGAGTCACACAGGTGATCTAATGACCTAGCACAGGTAAGCAAGTAATGTGGCTGTGACATAGATGACTAAGACAGGTAGAAAGATGATATATATAACACCTGAGACACAGCTAGTACAAGCAGGCACAAAGCAGATTAAGCAGGTATAAAGTAGATCTGAATCAGATGAACAAGAGTATCTCAGATCATATGATTATGCAATGAATATAACTGCTAGAGGAAATAGGTTAAACACTCAGAGAGAGACAAGTGGATTTATCCTGAAGTTCCCTACTCTTTTCAGAGAGGTACGTCTCCGTTGGAGAGACTACTCCGAAGAGATAGTTAGCACTGAATCGTGCTTGTCCTCCGAGTACCTTACGTTCAGGCCTCTTCCTTGCTTGTGGAGGCCCTTTTGTCTTGCAGCAGGATGACCTCGATGCTCCTTCACAAAACTTACTGATTCAGCCCACACAAGCTTGGATGATATCAGCAACTTATACACCCGTCTAGGATAGACACTCCAAGAGTAACAGATGATGCAGCAGCAATCTCTTGGAGGAACCTTTGCTCGTGCTCAAAGCTCACAAACTCACTCGGACTAACCCTTAGGCTTTTGGCTCTTGTTGAGTGGTTGGAAGCTTTGCAACGGTCGTATATGATTCACTGGTTTGAGCAAGGTTGAGGACGAAGTCCTCCCCTGGTCCCCTATATATAGGGTCCTCAGGCACCTGACCGTTACCCTGTTGCCACGTAGGATTAAGTGAACCACCGGTGTCAGCCACCGGTGAAACAGCTACACACTACAGCCCAACTGCACCGGCTCAGGCAGACCGACACCTGTGTCACGGCGGCACACACAGGTGAACCCTTAGCTGATAGCCGCACTACTCAGCCTGGTCCTGGCATATGACATGCCCTCAGCATACGTCAAACTCTAATACCTATAAGGAGAGAACCTCCGACAGACTTCTGACACATCAGACCGCCTATCGCAGTGCAGGTATCTTAGCATTTTCAAACTCTCCCCTAGTACAGAGATGTACCTGAGTCATAGAGCGGAAGACCACCTGTGACACAGCTGTGTCACACAGGTGCCTAAAGCTCTAGGGTTTTCACTGTTAGTACTGCAGAGCACTAACACAAAACAGCTTAATACTTTGTACAAAGCTATTGACACAGGGCAATTGACCTCAAAGCATCAATGCCCTTGACCAACACTCTGAGCAATGAGCAAGGTTCTCTTAGACAACTGCTACTGTTTCATCCCTTTTGATAGTACGGGTGATTCCTATGGACTCAAAGAAACTAGCAAATCTAGACTTTACCTGCCACCAACTGAAGTCACGGCCCTTTGACGCATCAAGCCACCACCACCTTGCTTGCAGCTCCTGCACAGCACCGGCTTCTTCTCAGCTGTGACACAGCTGCCTAGCACAGCCATCTATTTGTCCTTGAAACCACCTTATACCCTTTTTGGTGACCATCCTTCACTGGATAACCCTTTTTCATGAAACCTGTAAACTCTGCTTACACTTAATGTAAACATTAGATTCCAGTTTAAGTTGCCATTAACCATCAAAACCATATTAGGGCCTAGATGATCTTTCAATCTCCCCCTTTTGGTGGTTAGTGGCAACCCAAACTTTACACATTCAAAAATATAGGATTGAAAGATAGATACATGTGTATGTTGATAGAATATACTCCCCCTGAATCTGTGCATAAGAGATTTGTTTTTAATAAGAGATGCACAGTTTACAGGTTTTAAGCATGGGAAGTATTTTCTGATGACTTGCATTCTTATCAGTTAGATATGTTGGATGAATGATCAGAGTATTATCTAACTGAAGCAGATAGTGATATAGATGCTCAAATTAAAATATGAAGATTCATGTCAGAGCATATTACATAATTACTCAGAACAAACATATCAAACATATGTATATCAGAGCAAATATGCATCAGAGCATAAGAATGCATAAGAGATACAATGTTATCAAGACATAAGATACAGAAGAAGAACCAAGTCTTGATACATCAGAGATACATCATTTTAAAAATAATTTACCCTTCCCATAAATAACATGCATGCTTTGCTGAATACTCTCCCCCTTACACCTCTTCCCCCTTACACCTCTCTCTCCCCCTTTGACACTAAATCACCAAAAAGGAATTTAGGGAAAGAGATGCTTCAAGAAGACTTGGTCTTGAGCAGCTGAAGCACTTCTGAAAGCTGGTTGGATACATCGGATAGCTGAGCTTGAACTTGATCCACATTTGCTTTCAGATGAGTGACCTCCTCTCAAAGCTGGCGATTCTCTCGACGCAGAGCAGCAAACTGAACTGGCATGACCTTGTTCTGATAAGCTCTGGCAGCATCTGGCAAAAGCTGGGTCCTGGACAAGGTGCCATCATCAGCTACCTGTAACACAGATATAAACTCAGCTGTGTCTGACACAGGAGCAGCAGCTGTGACACCGGTGGGGGCTTGGCAAGGTACAGGAGAGGTCCATTGAGGATCAGGTTGATCAACTGTGTAACTGGGCGATGACACAGCTGGTTCAGGAGAATCTCTAAATAAAGCAGGAACTGCAACCTCATCCGGATTATCATCTGCCTGAGGTCTAAGCTGGGTTTTGATAGTCTTCACAGAGAAATCGAAGTTGGAATCCAGAAGACCTGTTCTTTGAAGGATCATGTACATGATGTACGATCCATACCTCAGCTTAGCCTTTTTGTCCTTAGATACAGCATCTATCTCATGGAATATGTATCTGGCTATATCAAAATGCTGATTTTGGCCATGTGCACCAATATCTGCCAAGTTGCATTGTAGACTGCATCTGTGTTTCCCCCTTTGGGTTGAAGAGTGACATTGAGTATCTTAATCAGATGCTTTGCTGTAATGGTTATCCCCTTGAAATAAACATGATCTGTTGGGGCTTTGGCAGGGAATCTGAAGTTCCTTGGGTAGAATTTTCTTCTTACTTCATTTGGAACTGGTGCAAACTTAAACAGATTTGGCATTCTTGGTTCAAGAGGGGCATGCATCAAACTGTTGAACTCTGGAGCTGTGATAGAAAGCAGTTGACCTCTTGTCTTCCAGAGCATAACATCCTGATTTTCTTGTTCTATCCATACTGTGGCATAGAACTCCTTTATGATCTCAGGATCATAATCTTGCTGGAGATTGCACAAGAAATCAAGACCTGAGACTTGAATTAGAGATGGAACTGCCCTCAGCCTTGAATCTGTCATAGCTGACCAATCTATGGTCTTGCAATCCACAAAACCTTTTGATGCAAGAATCTCATGATATACACCCCTTTGATGGTCATTGTGAAATCTAGAGTCTAAGCAAACAGGAGGTATAGACTCCTGATCTTCAGAGAAGTATGGATTTGTTGACCTCACCTTTATGAGTGAACTTGGTCTCATAGAGGCAACTTTGCACTTTGACTTCTTTGGATCACACTCGGGCAATTTCTTAGCAGTAGCTTTTGAGATGAATTACATTTGATTTGCCTCAATTCTTAGAGCATAGGAAAATATAAAATGGTACTTTGTCTCTAAGTCCTCTGATCCAACTGAGTGACTAGGAGAGCTGTCCTCATGCTCCTCTTCTTCTTCTCCATCTTCAGCTGATTTGGCACTTGGAGATGAGCTCTCTGCTTGATAATCTTCATCTGAATCAACTCTGGCTGCTCTTGGCTTTGGAGGAGTTTACCGACACTTCTCTACCGTCATCAGATGAGCTCTCGGAGCTTTCATCTTGCTCAGCTGACTTACTTGCCTGTGCCACAGGAGATGACACAGGTTCCTGAACTGAATGAGCTGGGTCAGCTGGTGGTGGCACAGGTGATGGAAACAGGTGAGGTTCTGGAGCTGGAGCTTTTTGTGCCTATGTGACAGCTGGTTGACACAGCTGGGGACTTGATACTTTGGTAGGCTCTGTTGAAGGCGATGCAGATACAGCCTTCTTTTGAGAAACAGGCACTGGGGCCTCTGTAGCTGCTTGCTCTTCTGTCTCAGACACAAGAAAACGTGAAGGAGACATTGATATGTTGACATCCAATGAGGAGAGAGTGTCTACACTGGTAGAACTTGAAGATTTTCTGCTCTTCTTCCTCTGATAGGTCTACAAGCAGGATTTGGCTGGGCTGGCCACCTGTGACACAGGTGGTGCCATCTCCTTCTTAATTTCTTTGATGGCAGCCTGTTGCTGTGCAAATTGAACCTTGAGAGCAGGCTTGACACTCTGGGTTGTTTATGAGATTATTTTCACATCTGGTTCTTGTTCCGACTGCTTCTCTGCAAGAGGCTCCTCAGTGATTTCCACTGTATTAGACCTTTTTCTCTTTGGGGCAGATGGAGCTGAAGTTATTGCTAGGGGAACAGCAGCTCGAGGGATAGGAATGACACCAGAGAGCATCCCCTGTTTGGTCTTGAGCTCAGCACGTAAAGCTTGTTTCTCAGTACCTGGTGGCATCATTCTGAACTTAGCAAATAGCTCAGTTATCTTCTGAGCAAGAATTCTTTCAACATCAGCCCTACCGAGTCCTGGTTTCTAAATACTTTGTGCTGGACCTAAAGAAGTAGGCTTCTGAAATCTGAAGATAATTGACCGCTCTTTAGTCTGATCTCAGCCAATAGATGTTATTTATCAAGACCACTGGGCAAAGAATTTGCTTTCTTCTGCAGCTCTTCTATCTGATAAATTAGATGCCTATCTCTGGCAACAGTGTGAGATAGACTCCTCTGATCCTTAGATCCTTCTAACAAGCATTTTGTTGAGAGATTATCCTGTTTTTCAATGATTTGCTTTCTGATCTCTACTGCAGCAGAATGAGAAGATGTTGACTGTAACTGCTTGTGCAGGTCCGCAATGTCCCTTAAGATTGCTTTATCTTGTTCTGTAGAACAGGAATGACCATTGAAACAGGCCTTGCAGCCTCTGAAAGCTCGAAGCTTTTGGCAGTGTAGATAGTGGACAGCTTCTTCTTGGTCTCTTATCTGTTACTTCATTCATCTGAGCTGCCAGCTTATCCAATTCATTAAGAATCATCTGATCATACTCAAGATCTTCTTGAGACACTTTAGGCTCTGGGATTGGTTCCCTGATTGTGAGTGTGCTCTTGGCAACACTACATCTTCAATGGATGGCTTTGAGGTTTTCTTTGCTATCTTCTTTCCTTTCTTAGCAGCCTCTGTTCCCAGAGATGTATGCTCAACTGTAGCTGAGGATCTTGTCTTTTTGGGTGGAGCACGCTGAGGTCCAGTCTTAGAAGCAGCTGCTTTCTTCCCAGCAGCTACTCTCTGCCTGTAAGCCCTTTGGCTTGCCTTCCTTCTCTCTGCAGCCTCCTCTTTCTGTCTCAGCCTCTCTCTTTCCTGATCTGAATCTGAAATGACTATTTCGTTAGAAGATTCCTCTGGATCAGACCACTTCATACCACTATCAGCTCTTTCAGAATCTGAAGACATCTGTAGAAACAAGATAGATAAGAAAGAAGTAGGTAAGAGGTGTTCATTTGATGCATAGAAACAGCTGTGTTAAACACATGTGTCAGGATTGGAAGACACAGGTGAGGACTTAAGGCTTTATCGAGGTCTTAGCCTGTTGAATAGGCACACTTGTGTGACAAGTGAGACCCTAGCGGTGACACAGCTATGTACGGGGGCGGACAGCAAATTCATGGAATTTGAGTTTGACAGAGATTTGCTGGTTGTTCTCAAGCTAGACGAGTTCTAATGATAGCACAAGAGTAAGACCAACCCTAAAAGAGATCAATGCGCTTCTGAATTAGACTATCAAGTCCTAGAACATGGACTGAGCGCAAAGTAGGGTTTTGCAAAGTCTTACTTTGATTTAGATTGAGCTTTTCTGCGGAAGAATCAGCGTTAGAGTTCCACGGAGAGCTTCCTCCAACTCGTTGAAAATATTTCGAGGGTGAAATTGGCGAGAACGTTGAGAACTCGTAAATTTGGCGCACGGCGGAAGTTCTAAGGTTTTGAGTTAGAAGCGGTTTCTATGTGTAATACCCGAATTCGATGATTAGGTCCTTGCCTTGCATTCATGCATACATGTCATCATCCCCCACCCACAACTTATTTAAACTTGTGTGATATGATTGTATTTTATAGAATACGTACATATCTCATCCTCAGTGGTTAATTTCGCAAACACCAATCAACTTATTTGGGTTAGCAAACCAGGGCTTTCGCAATGTTAGGTGAATAAGGTCTAGAGTCCCTTGGTTGGAACCATTCCCCAACATCTCCTTTCCAAGATTGATCCAAAAGGTACATGAAATGATAGCTCAACCGAAGCGTCCGATTTCAAACCCTAAAATGGCGAAAACTAGGGTTAGGGGAAAAGGGCAAGATATTGTGGGTACAATTTCACCAAATTTTGGGAAAGGCCATGAATATGACAACATTAGCTCCATGCCAAATTTCAAAATTTTTGGAGAAGTTTAGGACCTAGCTTTAGTTCAAACCCACTTTTGAGCCAAATTTGAATTTAAATGCAAAACCAGGTCAAACAGTGTCCAAAAGATCCCAAATTTTTACAGTAGCTCATAATTGGCATTTTGAAAGTTTAGTAAAAATTTCAATCAATTGGAGTTGAATTGGAGGTGCAATTGAATAAAAGAAGATGCTGTAGCTTTAAAGGAAAAAGGAAAAAACAAAAGAAAAAGAAAAAGAGTTCAGGCCGAGGCCCACTCGGCCAGCCTAGACTGGCCCGTTTAGCCCGCCAGCGCCGCGACCCGCCGCCCCTTTTTAAGCCGAGTTCGGACAGCCCTCCTTTCCTTCCTCCACGACCTCGCAAACCCTAGCTCCCCTCCCCCTTGTTTCCTTCGTTGCCGAGCCACTCGCCGCCGTGTTCGTCTCTGCCTCCGGCGCCGTTTCCGTCGAGCTTCTGAGGCCGCTCCGGTTTCCCCTTTTGCTCCATTTTCTTCTCTCCGGTAGCCTCTCCCCTCTCCTCTTACCCGCCCTCACTCCTTTGTTCCAGATCTGCGTGCTGAGCTCGCCGCGCCACCTTCTTCTCCAACACCGGCGACTCCACCGGCGAGAAATCGCGCAGCCTCCAGTGGTCCTCGCACTCCATTGTCTCGATCCCGAGCACCCCCGACTTATCCCTAACCTCCCTGGTTCCTTTTCTTCGGAGATCTACGCTCGGGACTACCTCACCGACAACGCCCGACACTCCTCGCCGCCGACGACCGCCGCTAGCCCCGTCCCCGGCTCCTCAACCTCCCCGGCCCTGTCTATCTTCATCCGGAGTGGACTCAGGTTGCTCCGCCGCTCTTCCCAAACCTAGCCGAGCCCTAGACCTCACCCGGGGCTTCTCCGGTGAAATTCCGGCGAGGTTTCCGACCGGACCAGAGAGAGAGAGAGAGAGAGAGGGGCGAGGTGGCAGGCTCTGATTGGCTGGGCTTGCCCAGTCGGCTGCTGACTGTGCCACCCGTGCCCAGTCAGCACTGCCACCCGCGGGCCCACGCGTCAGTTGGGTGCTATTATGTGTAGGGATCTTGGGGTAGATTAGTCGGGTGCGCATAGCATTTTCGTTTTCGCAGAATTAGGGTTAGGGTTTTGTACACATTTAAAACTGCGATATCTTTTTAACCATAGCTCGGATTTGGGCAAATTTTATATCGTTGGAAAGCTTATGAAATTTCCTACAACTTGGCTGAAGCAAAAGTTCAAAATTTGAAATGTAAATCCAAATCCAATTGAGTTTAAATTAAATCACCCCTATTCGTACGATGTTCTTCGATAATCCACAATTTGGCGATATTAGCTCCAAATTGAATAGTTCCAGTTGTGTTAGTCTCGTATCTCAGAGCACTACTGGAATGCAAAACATGTTAACTCATGACCCTCCATTATATGTAGTAATCTCTAACCCTAACATGCGATCAAACGAAATCGACATGCATGCATGGTTAGGGTAATGGCTTACTATCTACTATTGCCAATAGAGAATTCCTGTAGCCTTAGGCTGTTAATACCTACACTTCACTTTAGAATTGCATATCTAGACTCATTCATCATGCATACATGCTAGATCTCATTGTCGTTATTTTCTCGTTTTGTTTCCGGTATCGTTCGTTGCTCGCAGTAGAGCCCGAAGAAGGAGACCACTCGGCTTTCACTTCCGATCAAGATCCGGAACCCTGCGACCAAGGCAAGCAGAGCTTGTTGCATCTTTGTTATTTTATTACATGCTTGATTACAAGTAATATGTGAATGCCTGGTTAGAGATTATAATTGGAACTGTTTAGGTTTGTTCTGGGAAGTCATGCTTTCTGTGATGATTGAGAATTTAACTTGATGCCCTACCAACTGAAATTATTTAAAAGTGAGATGTGAGAGCCGAAGAGGGTAGGTGCACGATGGATAAAATTGGTATAATTGAGGCATGAATGCGACCCAGGTGTAAGGAGAGTTTATCGCTATACCAATCTGAGGTGATTCCATCGTAGTACTCCCCTTGTCACACGTGGACGTCAGCGGAAGTCACCGCGATGGGTATATCTGATGGCAAGTCTCGGTCACTCGGAGCCTTGCAACCTCCGAGTGAGGAGCACTCGGTATATCCATGGTAGTTGTACAGCCAGTGACGGACCGAGAGATTGGTTGAAATGAATATGTGATAGGTTGAGAACCCTCATGGTCGTTGCCGGACTCACCGCTATGGGTTATCTGATGGCAAGTCTCGGTCACTGGAGCTTGCAACCTCCGAGTGAGGAGCACTCGATATTCCCATAGTAGTTGGATTTGCCGGGACGGTCCAAGGGGGTTGATGAAAGTAGATGGGCGTGGGCTGCCCTATACCACCTTGAAATGTTATGATTGATGTTCTCCTGTTAGTGCTTGATGTATACGAGATATGAACTACAATTGGGAGTTGATGTGTTCCTCCCTTGATGCTATCTATGTCATGTGTTCCGCTCAAACCCTGCTAGATCAAAATGCACCATGTTTTAAATTGCTGCTATACTAGTATGGGTAGGACATCTAATCAAGCACGAATAAGTCTTATGAGTACCTTCGTACTTACCTAGGATATTCCTAGATCATTGCAGGTGAGCCAGTGGTCGAGGATTACTTCGAGGATGCCTAATTTCTTGGTTTTCTTGGTTGGCTATCGACTCATGGGATCTTGGTGACTTTTGGGCAGCGGTTGATGCACCGCTGCGGATTTTGGGTCTTTTTATTCCGCTGTTGCATGAGTACTTCAAACTTAACTATGTTTTCGGTTATTGCCGAATGATGTAATCATATAGTCCCATGTGGACAGCTAGGTGTATTATCGTACCATAGTAGTTCGTGTGATGATATGCTTGCTGTCCAACATATGCCCCCACCTCCCGTCTGTTATGCGTGTATGTTGAAATGGGGAGTGTGGTTGGGTGCATATGGAGGAACTTGATATTTTATTTCGATTCAAATGAAGTGCAAAGTGAATGAACGGTCCATTGCCAAAGTGAGTCATACGCGTTGTGGCGTATGTTTTTGGAATCGTGATCCCTCAATCAGGCCGTGGTGAGTCATATGCATTGTGTCGTATGCACGTCGCACGGGGTGGGGGTGGGCCATAGTCCGTCGCAGGTAGCGGCTATGGTCACCGTCTTCACTTGTTGTGAATTCCTTGAATCGGTTTAAAATACCGGGTCCCTCACACTGTGGGGACGCAGCAACTCTTTTTATATGCCAGAGGGTTATAAGGTGGCTGTGTCACAGCTGACATAAGGACCTGTGACACAGGTGGAAGAGATGTATACCCTGGCCTATGGAAGTAGAAAGCATTCACCTGAGACACAGCTGGGAGACTTAGTTGACAAGTATTTCATCTAGTGAACACCAAGATGGATTGATTTAGATGAGAAAGAAAGCATTAGCACTATCAGAGAGTCCTTAAGTGATCTTCTCAGTGTTAGCTTGCCAGAAATTCAATCAAGTAAAGCTAAAACTGACATGAGTTGATCTAGGCAAAAACTTGTACACATAAGAGTGTACTTTACAGATCACAAGATATGATTTCAACATGATGCAATGCACACACCTGTGAGACAGGTGGGTGACACAGGTACAATGATGCAAATGATTAAGATGAAATCACATCAGCTGGACACCAAGCCAAAACCTTTTACTGCAGGTTAGAGACATCAATGATATTCAATTCACTCCATAGGGCACAGAACCTAGTCTCATCTAAGGGGTTGGTGAATATATCAGCTAATTATTTTTCAGTCCTTACATGGCACAGCTGTATATCTCCCTTTTCTTCATGATCTCTAAGGAAGTGGTGCCTCACTTCTATGTGTTTGGATCTTTGGTGATGTACTGGGTTGTTGGCTAACTTGATTGCACTTTCATTATCACAGAAGAGAGCTACTTGATTAAAAGATATGCTGAAATCTTTCAAGGTCTGCCTCATCCATAATAATTGAGCATAACAACTACCAGCAGCTATATACTCAGCTTCTGCAGTGGAAAGGGCTACTGAGTTTTATTTCTTAGATGACCAGGACACTAAGGAATGCCCTAGAAATTGACAAGTACCTGAGGTGCTTTTTCGGTCAACCTTACACCCTGCATAGTCACTATCAGAATAGCCAACTAGCTCAAAATTTGTACCTTTAGGGTACCACAAGCCAAACCCTGAAGTATGAATTAAATATCTCAGAATTCTGCGGACTGCCACTCTGTGACAATCCTTAGGGTTAGCTTGGAATCTAGCACACATGCAAACACTACGCATAATATCAGGCCTAGATGCACACAAGTAAAGCAAAGAACCTATCATGGATCTAAATTCTTTCTGATCAGCAGACTTACCTTCAGTGTTTAGATCCAGATGGCCTTTAGTTTGCATGGGAGTGTGTATACCTTTTGCATCCTTCATGCCAAACTTAGTGATGATGTCTTTGGTAAACTTTTCTTGTGAGATGAAAGTCCCTTCCTTTAGTTGATGGATCTGAAGTCCTAGGAATTACTTGAGTTCTCCATCCAAAGACATCTCAAATCTCTTGGTCATCAGCTTGCTAACTCTTTACTCATAGAACGGTTAGTACTGCCAAATATTATGTCATCGACATAAATTTGGCACACAAATAATTCTTTTCTATTTCTTTTAGTGAATAGAGTTGTATCAACTAAGCCCATTTTAAATCCATTGCTGATTAGAAATTCTTTCAATGTATCATACCATGCTCTTGGTGCTTGTTTTAAACCATAGAGTGCTTTGTGCAGTTTATAGACATGGTATGGTTTCTTGTCATTTTTAAAACCAAGTGGCTGCTCAACATATACAAGTTCAGAAAGTTTACCATTAGAAATGCTGACTTGACATCCATTGGTAAAGCTTGATGTTGTGATGAGCAGCATATGCTAAGAGAATTCTGAAGGCTTCAAGTCTTGCTACTGGAGCAAATATTTCTCCAAAGTCCAGACCTTCTACTTGTGTAAACCCTTGAGCTACAAGTCTGGCTTTGTTTCTTACCACCAATCCATTTGTGTCTTGCTTGTTTCTGAAGACCTATTTGGTTCCAATCACATTATGATCTTCAGGTCTTTCCACCAGTGACCATACTCCATTTCTTTCAAACTGATTGAGCTCTTCATGCATAGCATTGATCCAGTCAGCATCCTTTAGAGCTTCACCTATGGTCCTGGGTTCAACATTTAAGACAAAGGAGTAATGCTCACAAAAATTAGCAATTTGAGATCGAGTGGTCACTCCCCTATTAATGGCACTGATGATGTTGTCCACAGGGTGATCCTTCTGCAGCCGGCTGATCACAAGGGGATCTGGGTTAACTGCCTGTGTCACAGCTGATGGAGTTGCCTGTGACACCAGTAGTTCTTCCTGTGACACAGCTGGGTGTGTCAGGTCCTCTGCATCCAGTTGATCATTGTCTGGGTTGCACTCAAACTCTATATCTTGAACTCCAGTGTCTTCAAGAATTGATGAAGAAGAGGGTTCTTGATCAATTGGTGAGGCAGGCTCCTCCTTGATGGTGGGTCTGATCTCATCAGTGGACTTCTTTAGAATATCCTCATTTCCTACATCAATAGCAACTTGCTCTCCTTGAGAGCCATAAGACTCATCAAAATCCACATCTATATATTCTTCAACAACCTTAGAGGATGTGTTAAAGACTCTATAGGCATGGGAGTTAGTGCAATAACCAAGAAATATACCAACATCAGATTTAGCTTCAAACTTAGTTAGGCGTTTGCCTTTCCTAAGAATGTAGCACTTACAACCAAATACTCTGAAGTATGATATGTTAGGCTTGCTGTTGGTGAGCAGTTCATAAGGAGTCTTCTTGAGTAGTGGATGTAAATATATCCTGTTGATAGAGTGACAAGCAATATTGACAGCTTTAGCCTAAAATCTTGGTGAAGTCTTGTACTCATCCAGTAGAGTCCTTGCCATCTCTATCAAAGTTCTGTTCTTCCTTTCCACCACTCCATTTTGTTGTGGAGCATATGGACCTGAGAATTCATGCTTGATTCCATGCTTGTCCAGAAATGCTTCCACCTTGGAGTTCTTGAATTCACTCCCATTGTCACTCCTGACCTTTACCAGGTTTACCTTCCACTCATTTTGTACTCTGACAATGAGATGCTTGAATTTCTTGTACACCTGTGTCTTCTCCTTCAAAAAGAACACCCAAGTATACCTAGAGAAATCATCTACAATGACAAAACCATATTTGTTACCTCCTAAGCTCTCATAGGTTGTTGGACCAAAGAGGTCAATGTGAATGAGCTCGAAGGAAGTGGAGGTTGTCATGATGTTCTTCAGTCCATGAGCAGCTCCAACTTGTTTGCCAGCTTGACATGCACTGCAGGGCTTGTCTTTTTCAAACTTCACCTTCTCCAAGCCTATAACATAGTCATGTTTGCTCAGCTTGTTTAGAAGCTTTATCCCAGCATGTCCTAGCCGCCTGTGCCACAGTCATCCGACACTGGTCTTTGCCATTAGACACCATGGAGCTGCTGCAGGCTGTTCATTGAAATTCACAGTGTATAGCTTACCAGACCTACATCCTTCAAACACTTGAGAATCATCAGATAGTTTGGAAGCTATAACCTTATCAGGATAGAAAGTAACTTTCATGCCTGTGTCACACAGCTGTGACACAGACATCAGACTATAGCCTATCTGATCAACAAGCATTACATTTGATAAGGAGTGATTCTCAGATATGGCAACTTTACCAATGCCATTTACCTTTCCTTTAGAGTTATCTGCATAGATCACATATTTACTTGGAAGATTTTCACTAGTGATCTCTACAAACTCCTCTCTGCCTACAGTCATATGTTGTGTACATCCACTGTCCACAACCCAATCAGTCCCACTGGAGATAGTTTCCTGCAAGATTAGTGATGACATTTAGGGACCCAAACATGTTTGGTTTCCTTGGCAGTTTTATCATAAGCGGAAGTAGCAGACGTATAGATAGCATATTTGTGTTTAAGGTTAGCAGCATCAGCAACAGATGAAATGACTTTGATCCTCTTTGGCTGGCAATCACCTGCAACCTTAGACACACGAGTTAGTGACCTGTCAGATCTACCTGTGACACTGGTGGGTACACAGCTGTGTAAACCACCGGTGACACCGACAAGTGTAGCCTTAGGCACCCATATGGCAGGTAACCATTTTGCCAAGTGCTTGTGACCTACATACTTGGCCAATATTCTTCCCTTCCTGTTCTTCTGTAGAACATACCCTGGGTTAGAGGGAATGATTGCTTCATTCCTGTTTCTCTGCACATGACCAACACTTTTTTGTCATTAGTTCCTGCCTGTTTCACAAATTTTACTGCAAGACAAGTGTTAGTGACAGCAGGTAGTTTATCTTTAGCAGTAGAGGTAGAGTAACCCAAGCCTCTTCGGCCTTTATTTTTCCTTAACATTTCAGCTCTTATAAGCTGATAGTTTTGCATGCCAATATTGGCACTGCAAAGGCCTTTTCTCATGAGCCTCTTAAGCTCTTCTAGCTCCTCCTTGAGCTTGTTGTGCTCAGCTGCATCCACAGAGTTAGTAACATTAGAGGTTGAGGCCTCTTTAGAGTTGTCTACTACTCCACCTGTAGATGTTAGAACATTTATTTTGCTGGCACAGTTTAAACATGATTCTATGACAGTAGGAGCAGGTAAAGGCATAGCTTCAGCAATATTATCAGAAATATCAATGCATAAGGCATGCTTTGCCTTTAACTCTTCATGCTCCTTGAGGAGAAGCTCATGTGCTGATCTGAGCTTCTCATGAGCTATTTCCAGGTTCTCATGGTCCAGCCTGAGATTCTCCCTGTCATCTGTGACTTCATCCCAGGTCTCTCTCAGCTCCCTCAGTTTATCCCTAAGGGATATGTTCTCCTTCCTCTCCCTGCAGTATCCCTTCTCTGTTCTCTCTAAGATATCCATTAGTTCAGCATAATCAGGAAAATCATCTTCAGTTAATACCTTAGAGTTCTTAGCCATGAGGCATAAGGGAGCAGGAGTGGATGGAGCTTGATCAGCCTTGAAGTTCAGCATGGAACTGTGTGACCTGGCTGTGTCACAGCTGGGTTCATCAGGCAAGCTGATAGCAATCCCAGCTACCTGTTCTTCGTCCTCTGACTCTTCCTCTGAGCCAGAGTCATCTGATACCCAAGCTTGTCCCACATAGGCTCTGATAGTGGCCTTGTTCTTGGAATGAGCTGGGTGCTTGCTGTTGAAGGTTTTCTTCTTGCCATTGAAGTCCTTCTTCTTCTTGAAATGGCTGTTGTCCTTCTTCTTTGCTGGATAATCAGCTATAAAGTGGCCTTCCTTGCCACACTCAAAGCATTTATTATCTCTGGATGGTTTCTTTCCTCTGAACCTCTTAGTAGACCCAAACTGATTCTTTTTCCTATAAAATTTCCTGAAGTTCCTTGTGAGAAGGATTAGCTCACTCTCTTCTCCACTGGTCATCTCATCATTCAGCTCTTCACTGCTATCACTCTCAGGATGAGAAGTAGAAGCAGTGGTCTTCAGTGCAATGTTCTTCTTGACAGTGGCTGAGGAGGTGTGCTTTCCTTCTTGCTTGATTTCCATCTCATGTGTTAGGATCCTTCCTAACACTTCAGTTGGCTTCATCTTCTCAAACCTATCTTTCTCCTTTAGCATGAGAACAAGAGTTCTGTATTGCTTGGGAAGCACTGATAAGAACTTCTTGATCACATCTTCATCCTCAACTCTGTTGGAGCCCAAAGCCTTCAGCTAGTTGGTGATGAGAGTCAATCTTGAGTATAGAGAATTTATATTTTCACCATGCTCATGCTCGAATCTCTCCAGAGTTGATTCCAGCAGTCCTCTCTTGGACTTTTTCAGGGTGTCACTGCCCTCATATATCTGCTGTAGGGTATCCCAAATCTCCTTAGCAGACTCCATTGTGCTGACTCTGTTAAAGTCATGTTCTTGCAAGCCCATGAAGATGGCAGTGACAGCTCTGGCATTATTCTGGATATTCTTCTTGTCGTTGATGGTGAAAGTTGAAGCGTTCTCCAAGGCATAACCTGTATGAACAATATCCCACACATCTGGATCGATAGCGGTAAGATGCATCTGCATCTTCCTTTTCCAGAAAGCATAATTAGATCCAGTAAAGACAGGTATTTACCCTCATAGCCCGACATCCTTTACTCTGGCTGTTAAGCCAATTCAAAGAGTAACCGGCTTTGATACCAATTGAAAGGACCAAGGGTGCCAACTAGAGGGGGGTGAATAGGAGGCTAATTAAAATTACTTTGTTTTAATCTTGTTAACTGGATATTGACTTAACAGATTATCAGATTTAATTGGCTGTGTGACAGGTTCCTAGCACAGGTGAAATAAGACAAGTAAAATAGCACGTGGCTGTCACACAGGTGAGTCACAAAGGTGATCTAATGACCTAGCACAGGTAAGCGAGTAATGTGGCTGTGACACAGATGACTAAGACAGGTAGAAAAGATGATATATATATATAACACCTGAGACACAGCTAGTACAAGCAGGCACAAAGCAGATTAAGCAGGTATAAAGTAGATCTGAATCAGATGAACAAGAGTATCTCAGATCATATGATTATGCAATGAATATAACTGCTAGAGGAAATAGGCTAAGCACTCAGAGAGAGACAAGTGGATTTATCCCGAAGTTCTCTACTCTTTTCAGAGAGGTACGTCTCCGTTGGAGAGACTAATCCGAAGAGATAGTCAGCACTGAATCGTGCTTGTCCTCCGAGTACCTTACGTTCAGGCCTCTTCCTTGCTTGTGGAGGTCCTTTTGCCTTGCGGCAGAATGACCTCGATGCTCCTTCACAAACTTACTGATTCAGCCCACACAAGCTTGGATGATATCAGCAACTCCTACACCCGTCTAGGAGTAGACACTCCAAGAGTAACAGATGATGCAGCAGCAATCTCTTGGAGGAACCTTTGCTCGTGCTCAAAGCTCACAAACTCACTCGGACTAACCCTTAGGCTTTTGGCTCTTGTTGAGTGGTTGGAAGCTTTGCAACGGTCGTATATGATTCACTGGTTTGAGCAAGGTTGAGGACAAAGTCCTCCCCTGGCCCCCTATATATAGGGTCCTCAGGCATCTGACCGTTACCCTGTTGCCACGTAGGATTAAGTGAACCACCGGTGTCAGCCACTGGTGACACAGCTACACACTACGCCCAACTGCACCTGGCTCAGGCAGACCGACACCTGTGTCACCGGTGGCACACACAGGTGAACCCTTAGCTGATAGCCGCACTACTCAACCCGGTCCTGGCACATGACATGCCCTCAGAATATGTCAAACTCTAATACCTATAAGGAGAGAACCTCCGACAGACTTCTGACACATCAGACCGCCTATCACAGTGCAGGTACCTTAGCATTTTCAAGCTCTCCCCTAGTACAGAGATGTACCTGAGTCATAGAGCGGAAGACCACCTGTGACACAGCTGTGTCACACAAGTGCCTAAAGCTCTAGGGTTTTCACTGTTAGTACTGCAGAGCACTAACACAAAACAGCTTCATACTTTGTGCAAAGCTATTGACACAGGGCAATTGACCTCAAAGCATCAATGCCCTTGACCAACACTCTGAGCAATGAGCAAGGTTCCCTTAGACAACTGCTACTGTTTCATCCCTCTTGATAGTACGGGTGATTCCTATGGACTCAAAGAAACTAGCAAATCTAGGCTTTACCTGCCACCAACTGAAGTCACGACCCTTGACGCATCAAGCCACCATCACCTTGCTTGCAGCTCCCTGTACAGCACCGGCTTCTTCTCAGCTATGACACAGCTGCCTAGCACAGCCATCTCTTTGTCCTTGAAACCACCTTGTACCATTTTTGGTGACCATCCTTCATTGGATAACCCTTCTTCATGAAACCTGTAAACTCTGCTTACACTTAATGTAAATATTAGATTCCAGTTTAAGTTACCATTAATCATCAAAACCATATTTGGGTCTAGATGATCTTTCACCAATGCCGAGTCACAACTCGGCGTATGTGTCACAAGTTGCGCCCATGACCAGCCACCATGCCGCTCCCACGCCGACTTCGTCCGCCTCGGACGAAATTTTAGTCAAGCTCAAGGAGGATGTAAAGAAGATGTTTTCAGAATCCTTCGGACTCGAGCCGAAGTTTAGAAGTCAGCTATACCAAAAACCGTATCTCGACTACTTTGACGCAATCCTGTACCCCCTGTGGTATAAGGTTCCCGACTTTGCTAAGTTTAGTGGAGAAGGCACAAAGACTAGATGGGAGCACGTCAGTCAGTACCTAGCATAGTTAGGCGAAGTGAGTTCCATAAATGAGCTGAAGGTACGTTTATTTCCTTTATCTTTGACTGGCACCGCATTCTCATGGTTTTCTGCTTTACCGTCTGGCTCTATACTTTTATGGTCACAATTGGAACAGAAATTCTATGATCATTTCTATAGCGGTGACAATGAGCTCAAGTTGTCACATCTTCTATCGGTTAGACAAAAACATGACTAATCGGTCACCGATTATGTCAAAAGGTTTAGGGACGTAAAAAACCGATGTTATAGCTTGGTGATAACCGAAAGAGACTTAGCCGACCTGGTGCTCGCCGGCTTGAGGACTCACATTAGAGAGCGACTAGAAGGTTATGAGCTCTTGAGTGTCAACCAAGTTTTACAAAAAGCTTTGGCTCAGGAAAGCCGGAGTATAGAGTTCAAAGAGGGCCGTAGATCCAAACCCGATCATCCTAAAATGCACATGGTTGAATATGATAGTAATAGTTCGGGCGATGAGGGTAATGTATATACCATCGAGTTCGTTTGGTCCTCCAAAGCCAAGCCATATACTTGTGATGCTCTCAAGCTGACTTGCAAGAATCGTGAAGAAGAGATGAAATTTACCTTTGATATAGCTAAGCGTGATAAGATATTTGATTCTTTGCTACAAGACAGGGTCATTAGAATATCTCATTCCTTACCGCCGTTTGAAGAACTAAAACGGCGAGCTTATTGCAAGTATCACAACTCTTTCTCTCATGCGACTAATGACTGTAATGTTTTTTGGCGACAGATAAAATCGGCTATTAATGATGGACGATTGAATTTTGCCGAAATGCAAGTCGACAAACAGCCCTTCCCAATGAACATTATGGGTTTGGAATGGAAGAAGGTATTAATTCGGCCCGACATAGCCGAATCAGCTAACAAAGATAAGGTGGTCATTGGTGAACCCAGGAAGAAGGAAATCGACAAGGTCCCGGGAAGAGAAGTCGTACTCGAGAAACAACCCAATGGCAAAGAAACATTGAAAATCACTATTAGAAATCACGCCCTCGGGGGGCAATCCTGAGTACAAGAGGACACCCATGCCAGTGCACTAGGGGGGCAACCGCAGGCACCAGAGAGTACCCGGACCAAGTTCATCAAACCCAAGAGTCCGGAAGTCGGCAAGTGGAAGACAAATGAAGCTGAAGTACAACATAAACGAGTAAAGCCGACTTTCGATATGTTGCTTTCCAAATATGCTAATCAAGCGGCCGGTATTATCCCTAACCGGCCATCACGCTTAAAGTGCCCAAGATCACATCTAAGACTAGGATTTCAGCATCAAGCCGGACCACATGGGCCATGGATGCCGACTCCATGGATGGCACCACCTCCGTGCATGCCTTACATGAACGACTTCAACGGAAGGTGGGGGCAGCACCCAATGGTTCCTTACGCCTTTCATCCAGGATGGACGGCATTGAGAAGGCCCATCCGTGAGAGGCTCACTCATCCTACTCGGGGCCGACTAGATGGTGATACTAGTCGGCCAGCACAAAAGTTCAACCGTCCTACTCGGGGCTGACTAGGTGGCGATACTAGTCGGTCATCACTGACTTCTTCGGGCCAAACGGCCAAAAAGGTGTGGCGTGCTAAATCGCCGAGTACTGATGCTCCAACAGACGGCGGGCAAAGGATGGAGATCAACGAACTCGGCAAAGGACCGATTACTATCGGCAATCTGGTCAATTCTAATGATAATATAATCACTGTTTAGCAGGGGTCCATGGCCAATGATCATGAAGCTGGTATGAGCAAGAGCAGGCCTGGAGATCTCAAGTACACTCAGCCTACCTGGTGCCCTCCCGGGTTGACTAAAACCAAGAAAAGGAGGCTGCAGCGTATGAGAAATCAGGGGAAGGCTGAGCGAGAAGCCGAGAGGCTGAGGGATGAATCTTTTAATGAAATTCGGCCTATGGTACCCGTGAAACAGGTGTGGAAGCCTAAGCGAGTAGAGGACACAACAACTCCTGAAGACACATCTCCTCTACTCGGAAGATCCCTGAAGTCGATAGCCACCACGGAAGACGACGAAGAAATGGTGGACTACGAGTCTACGCCAATTCATGGAGGTATGGACATAAATATGGTATATTACTTACCTACCGAGTTCCGTGCTGTAGATGAAAACGGGGAAGTAGCTCAGTTCTACTTCGGCCCCAAGAATGTCGTCTTCGAGAAGCCGACAGAACCGGTGAAGCACTTGAAACTATTATATGTCAAGGGTCATATCAACGGATCACCGGTGGCTAGGATGCTCGTAGATGGCGGTGCAGTAGTAAATCTTATGCCATACTCGGTCTTCAAGAAGTTGGGTCTGCATGATGATGAGTTGATGAAGACCAATATGGTGCTCAACGGGTTTGAAGGCAAAGAGAAGACAGAGGCCAAAGGCGTGATGTACGTAGAGCTCACCATCGGAAACAAGACTTTGGCCACTGTGTTCTTCGTCGCTGAGGTGCAAGGAAATTACAATGTCATACTGGGCCGCGATTGGGTTCAGGCCAACCAATGCGTGCCATCCACGGTGCACCAATGCCTGATACAATGGATTGATGAAGAAGTCGAAGTCATTCACGCAGACAACTCAGCTTGTGTCACCTTAGCCGATGCATTAGTGGATTGGCAGCACCCCAACATGACGTGTCTGACAGGGCGTGACCTTTCCGGGTTCGACTTCCTTAGTGCCACAAGGAGCGGGTTCATACCCGTATCTTTAAAGCCAGTCGGCAGCGACCGACTTCAGGGCAACTCGGCTTTCATTGCCTTGGCCGATGCGCTGGCAAGTCAGCAACAACCCGGCAACTCACCGGGAGCCGGCTTCCCTAGTACTACAGGAAACAGCCGAGTACCCGCACCTTCAAAGCTGGTTGATGGCAATCGGCTCCAAGATATAAAATAATCAGATGGATCCCAACTCGGATTGGTTACAAAAGCGACTCGCGGAGTATCGGTCTGATAAGAACGATATGCACGAGTCCATAGAAGAGTTAGACGATATGGATAAGTTGGGACAAGGTTTCACATCGGCCGATCCATTAGAGGAAGTAGACATAGGGGACGGTTCGTGTTCTAGGCCGACATTTGTGAACAAGAATTTAAAAGTCGACTGCAAACTTAAGCTAGTCGGCTTGCTGAAAGAATATGTTTGCTGCTTCGCATGGGAATACCACGAGATGCCCGGGTTGAGCTGAGAGCTAGTAGAGCATTGGTTGCCTATCAAGGCCGGTTTCAGACCTTTCAAACAACCGGCCAGAAGATTCAATCCTGAGATGTATGACCGGATCAAGGAAGAGATCGGTCGACTGCTTAAAGCTAATTTTATTAGACCTTGCAGGTATGCTGACTGGATCTCTAACATTGTGCCCGTGGAAAAGAAAGGGTCTGGCAAGTTGAGGGTGTGCATTGATTTCAGAGACTTGAACAGAGCCTCACCCAAAGATGAGTACCCTATGCCTATAGCCGATATGCTTATTAATAATTCTTCTGGACACGAGGTCATCAGCTTTCTCGACGGTAACGCGGGGTACAATCAAATCTTCATGGCCGAAGAGGACATGTCCAAAACGGTCTTCCGTTGCCCCGGGTTCCTTGGCTTATTTGAGTGGACAGTGATGACCTTCGGGTTGAAGAACGCCGGAGCCACGTATCAAAGAGCTATGAATTTAATCTTCCATGATCTACTCGGCGTCATACTAGAGGTCTATATTGATGACATTGTTGTCAAGTCAGACGCCTTTGAATCTCATCTGGCCGACTTGCGCTTAGATTTTGAGAGGATGAAGAGGTATGGCTTGAAGATGAATCATTTGAAGTGTGCTTTTAGCGTATCGGCTGGGAAGTTCTTAGGCTTCATCATACATCAGCATGGTGTAGAGATTGACTCTAAGAAGATAGAAGCAATCCAGAAGGTACAAGCTCCGACATGCAAAAGGGACATGCAACGATTCCTTGGTAAAGTCAATTATCTAAGGAGATTCATAGCCAACTTGTCGGGAAAGGTCAACGTGTTCACTCCTATCCTTCGGTTGAAGAATGACGTCGATTTTACTTGGGGGGCAAAGCAGCAAGAGGCGTTCGAGTTGATCAAAGGCTATTTATCTACCCCTCCAGTATTGAAGGCGCCCAGGCATGGGGAACTCTTCCGACTTTACATTGCAGCAGAGGAAGGCGTCATCGGAGCTGTGTTAACCCAAGAAGCCGAAGGAAAAGAACATGCTATCATTTACTTGAGTCGGTGACTACTCGATGCCGAGACAAGGTACTCTTTCATTGAGAAATTATGCTTATGCCTATATTATGCTTGCACGAAGTCAAGACACTACTTGCTGTCTAGTGCTTGCACCGTAGCTTGTCAATGTCATTAAGTATATGCTGCATAGGCCAATTCTTAGTGGTAGAGTTGGCAAGTGGGCTTATGCTCTGATCGAGTATGATTTGGCTTATGAACCCTTGAAGTCTATGAGGGGCCAAATCGTTGCTAATTTTATTGCTGAACATCGGGTTGACGACAAGCATAGCATTGATATTGATCTTGTTTCTCTAGTGCCATGGAGATTATACTTTGATGGTTCAGTTTGTAGCAATGGCCAAGGTGTCGGTGTTGTTTACATATCTCCATATGGTGCTACTCACGAAGCCTCATGCCGCTTAGAATATTTTTGCACAAATAATCAAGCCGTGTACGAAGCACTGCTATTCGGCTTAGAGCTTTTAATTGCCATAGGTGCCACACATATGGAGGCCTTCGGTGATTCGTTATTAGTAGTCCAACAAGTATCCAAGGTTTATCAATGTCTTGACGAATCACTTAATATTTATCTCGATAAATGTCTAGATATAATCTCTGCCTTGGATTATTTTAGCATTACTCATATACCTAGACAAGAAAATTAGGTTGCAAACGAGTTGGCACAACAAGCATCCGGCTACCATGTTAATCGTGGTGTCTTTCATATTTCTCAAGAGCCGATGCTTGGGCCCGACTTGGTAGGAAAGGCCGAGTTGGAACTCGCCGACTCGGTCGCTAGTGAAAAACCGACTGTGGATAACCAAAGAAGACTGGAGGAAGTCGATCATTGATTACTTGCAAGATCCGAGTAAGAGGGTGGACCGAATTGTTCGGCGGATGGCTTTCAAATACATTTTGATTGATGGGGATCTTTATCGCCAAACGGTCAACGGAGTTCTTTTGAAATGCTTGGATGAGGACCAAGCAAGAGTTGCAATGGGAGAGGTACATGAAGGCATTTGTGGCACCCATCAGTCGGCACACAAGATGAAATGGTTATTGCGGCGTGCTGGGTTCTATTGGCCGACTATGATCAATGATTGCTTCAGGTATTACAGGGGGTGTGAAGCCTGCCAGAAGTTTGGTGACATTCAACTCGCTCCTGCTGCCATGTTACATCCTATTATCAAGCCGTGGCCATTCAGAGGTTGGGGACTAGACTTCATTGGACAAATCTATCCTTCTTCCTCAAAGGGGCATCGGTTTGTGTTGGTGGCAACTGATTATTTCACCAAGTGGTCCGAAGCAGTACCTCTCAAGAATATGACACATGTGGAGGTAATTCGATTTATAACTGAGCACATTATACATAGGTTCGGCATCCCTCAAATTCTGACTACGGATCAAGGTACCTCATTTATGGCAGGACAAGTAAAGGAGTTTACCGAGTCTTATAAAATAAAGTTGCTCAATTCCTCTCCGTATTATGCCCAAGCCAATGGACAAGCCGAGTCCAGCAATAAAGTGCTAATTAAGCTTATCAAGAAGAAGATTGAAGATAACCCAAGGAGATGGCATGAAGTGTTGTCAGAGGCATTGTGGGCGCATAGAATTTCAAGGCACAGTTCTACAAAGGTGACTCCATATGAGCTCGTGTATGGACAAGAGGTTGTTTTGCCCGTAGAGGTGAATCTGAGTGCTTTAAGATTAGCTAAGCAAAATGATTTATCGGCGGTGGATTTTAATAACTTGATGATGGATAATCTTGATGAAGTTGCTGATAAACGCTTGGATGCATTAAAGGCTATAGAAAGGGATAAGCTGAGAGTAGCGAGAGCGTACAATAAGAAGGTCAAGTTGAAGAGCTTTCAAGTCGGCAACTTAGTATGGAAGGTAATCTTACTAGTCGGCTCAAAGGATAGCAAGTTTGGAAAGTGGTCGCCGAGTTGGGAAGGTCCTTTCAGAGTTGCAAGAGTGGTTCCTGGAAATTCATACCTGGTGGAATCTGTGCAAGGTACATTACTACCGCGAGCTATCAACGGCAAATACCTGAAGAAGTTCCACCCGAGCATATGGCAGGAAGCTTAAACGAGCGTTATAGCCGATATACTATATCGCCTTGAGTCAGAGAAAAATGGCCGATGAGAATTAGTGACATCGTCCTAAGAATTTGTCATAATGTTTTCGGTAAAAACACATCTTTATACCGAAAATGTTTTTACCGAAAACAGGGGGGCATGTGTTGATGACGTAATTTGGCAGCACCCCGAGTAGCTCTGTGCGCCACATATTTTACAGTGTTACCAAGTCGTGGCTTTTGCTGAGCGGCTTATGGAGTTCCCGAGTACAGAGGTGTTCGCAAAGGTGCATCCGAGTACTGGATCTCGAGTTCTCGTATCCCCGAGTACTCATTCCCAAGCGCTCGAGTTCCCGTGTTCCCGAGTACTCATTCGCGAGCCCTCGCGTTCCCGAGTTCCTGTGTTTCCGGGTACTCGCGTTCCCGAGCAGTGTGCTCTATAGTGCTTCAGAGTACTCGTGTCCCCGAGTACTTGTTCCCGAGCACTCGGGTCCCTGAGTACTCACGTCCCCGAGCATTCGCGGTCCCGAGTAGATCCAAGACGGGTTCTAGGTAGCACGTTTGGGTTCCAGCGGGGCCAGTTCGTCCGAGTCGTAATGGTCCCGAGTTATCCTGCAGGTGGGTCAAGGCATCAAGTCATTTGCTGTGAAGTCTTTTCTGGTGCCAGGAACCCTAACTTGGGACACAAGGAACAGTAGCTGATCATGACATTCAAAGGAAAGTATGGGATTTGGAAAGACTCTCGGTTGATATGGAAGGATATCTCGTATACAAGGCGGAGACCAGATCGCAGCGGTTAAGTTGATCAGTTTGGGAAAGAAATCTCATGTGAGAGATGGATTCTTGATTACGGCAGGCAAGATTATCAGATTAGGGAAGCAATCTTTGTTTATATGGAAAGCTATATCATGTACGATACAGAATTGTATTCTAGCCCTAAAATCGGGCGTACCCTATAAATATGAAGGGTATATGGCCGATTGAAAACAACACACAATCGAAACAATCAATCTACTATCTTTTCATCTACTATTTTCTTCTCATCCTTGTTTTATGTTTTTCGTTATTCGCTATTCTCCGTGTTCAACGGCAGCGAACCTCGAAGCTTTGAGGGCGGTCAAACCGACTCAGAGCAGCCCATAGCCGCCGCACTCCCTGACGGGGTCCCTCCCGAGGGTGTGGGGTTTCGGGTTCCCAAAAGCACTCGTCGACGTGTCTTGCGTATCGCGCTCCCGGCGAGTCTCCCCTGGCCCCGTGTCCTGCGCACCGCGCTCGGCGTCGGGGGTACACGGTGATGTGTTCGTGTGCGAACAGGTTCTCCCTACTATTTACACCGTAAAAATACTTGTAAGTCTCGTGCTGAATTTTTCAAAAGAAACCATCTAATCCGTTCCTTTCTCATTCTCAAATCCTTCTACTCATCCTGCAGCTACTTCGTCCGGCCATTCCCTCCCATTTCCTTCCTAATATGAACGATAGGAAACTAATTTCTAAGAAAAATACATAAAATAAAATTATGCATCATCTCTTCACGCATTTGGCTCGGATCCCTCGTCATCTTGACGAAAAAGATTAATCTAAAACCTAATTTTATATGATTTTTTCACCATTCTTCGCATGAACAAGCATTGAAAGACAATCTTGAATGAAAGAAAACATGGATCAAGAAAAAAACAGGAACAGTTTGAGAGCCATTTAGATCTGACCACTTTGACAACCATTTACATGAACATGAACAAGCGTCAATCATTGCATTAAACAAAACAAAAGGTTCATTTCATTGCTTGTTCCTTTCGATCATCTACAAGCATTAAAGAACACATCAATATGTTGGGATTTGGAACACGTCGCGAAACAAAATAGATCTAAGCACCATTTGGATATGGAAAACTGAACAAGATTTCTGGGTCTGGACACATCATGAACCAGAAACATTAAGAAATCTGACCTTGGAGTACAAATTATCAGATCAGAGCCAAAATTTGCAAAGAAACTGTGGTACTTGAACTTCACCAACGAGAATCCAAAGTCAGAAGATAACCAAGTTGTTGCTCAGATAGTTAGGGATCAAACCCCTAGCTTGGATAACACATATTTATATGACTCGAGCTAGGTCTTGATTATTTCCAACAGATTCCTCTGTTCACTGAGGGAAGGTTTTTTTTTATTTTCAATTGATTATCTTTACTATTTCTTTTACTATATTATAAATGAGAGTTGGTGATGATGACAATGGTACGTTGCCTGCTCTCTCACCTGATTTTCCCATTTTTCTGAGTGGTTTCCTCTCTCTCGTCACACTCCATCAACCGAAGGGAATCCTCCTCGTGCACCTCATACCCTTCTATCACTCCCGATCTCCAATATCACCACTCCCTTGATGCGCTGCCAGCGACCACCCCTCTCCGTCGTGCCGCCATCCACGGGCAACACCTCACACGCTCCCTTCTGCGCGCCCTATCCAGACACCAATCCCTTCTCCCCTCTCGATCTATGCGCCCCTCTTCTCCGCGGAACAGTTGAGGGAGTGGAGGCTGTCACGGACGCATTGGCCCTGCCGACGACGTTCACGACAGAGGAATACTATAGGCAACCGTAGCGGCATAGGCGGACTGCCCTGTGGGCTCGCAGGGTCGGCGGATGACGGGAAGGCGGCAGTGGCGTGGTCGGCTCAAAACAAGAGCAGAAAAAGGATCTAGAGAGAAGAAGCTGGGGAAGCCTGGCAACATTGAGTGGCGAATCAATCACGACCGTGGCTCCATGACATTTCCCTCAACACTGTGCTCCACGAGTCGATCTGTTTTTGCCTTAACATTTAAATTGAAGGCTTTACTATTGAACCTAATTATCACGTGTAGTTTTGGGTCAAATTAGCATGATGGTGCCCCTTTCTCTTCTATAAATTCACTAGGACTCCTATCAGTCTACATTTCCTTACAAGATGAGGACATGACTTCATCCCCAACGATAATGGCCCCAGCCCTCCATGTGTTTGTCGAAATTCTTCCCCGATGATATCATGGTATGTTTTCTATTTACTCGATTCGGACAATTATTTGCACAAGAGCATTGACTCAAGGAATTAGTTGACAAGAGCATCAACTAGTCGCTAGCTGCCCCAAGCAATATAGATGTCGATGTTTCCATAGTGAACTATGTAAGTATCAATTCTACTTTGTTAATATTTTTGTTACGTTCTAACTAATGCATCTCCATGCTGTTACATTTTCTTTATGTAGTGATACACTAAGTCTAGGCACCACAAAGCTTAAAGACTGAATGCACATTCTCATAATGGTTACCTTCAAGCACTGTGAGTAATTGTCTATTTTGCTCATCTGAGTATGTTTGACTTAGTCTTGCATGGTTGTACGGTAAAATCTGTTGGCTTGAAACTTTCTTGGTTTTTCTGTAAGTGATGGAGGTTTAAAACTTGTGAATGTCAATATGAAGATTTCTCCGATGTGATTGTCAACCCCTTTCATGGTTTTAGGCCTACCTAGAGTTAGTTACAGTTGAAGAATTGTTCATTTGTTTATGCTAATTAATTTGATTTTCCGGTTGCAGTGAGGTGTGCCCTAGCATGGCAGAGAAGAGTAGCTGTCGAAGGGCACTTGAGAAGGGACAGATTGAGCGGTTCAAGCTACTATGTAATTGGGTTATTCACATAGATTCATCCACCGGGATTTACTTGGGTCTCATCCCGTATTTTTAATTGGTGTCTGGAAGAATACTACCGTTCTGGACCCACATTTTTTAGTTATCCACGACCCGTGTCCCGCGAACCTGTTCCTCGACCCAGCCAATCTAGGTTCCTGGCAGTTATGGAAGACAGTACTAAACTGAATCACTACTGTTTCATATCACATGCCAAAAACAAGTGTTCTGACATATTTCTATTAACCATGAGGAATAAATGTGATCTGCATAACCTTTCACAGTGCACCGTCTAAACTTCTAAAGGTCGAGTCAGATGACCCTTTAAAAAGGATGGAACAATAAATCAAAGCTTCTGATTATGCTGTGTTATGGCTTATTTTGAGGAACATAGTAGTGCTAGAGGAATTAAGCTAATTTAGGGTTGGTGGTTTCTAGTGTACTAAACTTCCTATTAGTGGTCAATTTCGCATTTAATTGATTATATTCTTCTTGCATATCTTTCCATGTGTAGATTATTTTCTTTTACAAAATACTGTGAATTTAGGTCGAGATTTATCTGCGCGGCAATTGTAGCAGGAGCTCCTCGAAGCAGTTCGTCCTTGTCTACTTGCAGCATCTCCAAAACATACTTTGTCATCAGGGTACTCTTGTTTGAAGCGAAGGTACTACTGGTTGCGTCGTGTGCAACAGTGTCAATAAATAATTAGAAGACCATTTGGTTGGTGTTGTTGTCGTTTGTAGATTAACTATATCTTTGAAAAACACTCGTAAGTTTTTGATATGCTTTTTGCCCTCTCAATGTGTGTGTTCTAAGAAAAAAAATGAAAAAATATTGTTGTTGTAACTATGTTCTCCTAAGAAAGAATAAGAGACAAGTACAACTTTACAAGGAGACTTCAATTAGTTGATGCGGTCACCACCGCTCTCGATTGTATGGGATCAATGCTGTCATTGACGTATGTTCCCCGCTACACTATCAATATTAATATGAGTCAATACACCTCCATGCAGCAGAGCTCATTGCAGAGTGGAGAAAAGTTGGGAGGCGCTGCTCGATGCACCGTCATTCGTCACCAACGAGAACCACGGTGAACATGTACCGGAGTTGGAGAAGACTAGGCGCGCGAAGGTGTAACAGCGGTGAAGTCAAGGGGTGTGCAGGAAGGGAAAAAGATACCTGGTCTTCTTGCGAGATGGAGGAGATGGAGGTGGAGAATGAGACGCTCGACTAGGAGGAAGGAAACTAGAATGTTTGTCCCTAGTCCCAACAATGTTGAAACAGCATACGGGTTTGCGAAATGAAACAACCAGTTGATCAATGCATCGACACATCATTTGTGTTGTTCGGTAGCAGCGCACGGATACTACAATACAATAGGAAAAAAAGAGAGATGTTAGAAATTCCATAAAAAAGCTAAACATCTGATTATTAATCAAATTCCATAAAAAAACTATACATCCGACTATTAATCTGGTGGATCTTCATAACTGTACATAAACAGATCATAACTGATAGATCTTCATAACTGTACGTAAACAGATATAGCCAATAGATCATCATAATTGTACTAAATAGATCACAATTGATATGTCATCATAATATACCTAAGCGGATCACAGCTGACAGATCATCAGAATTGTACCATTAGATCATCCTAACCGCATTAGATAGATTATAGCCAATAGGTAAAATGTATCTAAACAGATAACGACATCAATCTTAAAAATTGTTCCAAAACAAATCACAACTGATAGATCTTTAAAATTGCAGCTAAACATCATCCAACCATTTATTTGATAGACCTTTATTATTAGTGGATCATGTAGTGGCCCAAATTTGAAATCAAGACAATGTAAGCATCTAAACATATATCATCACACTCATCTTGCACTCAAGCATGACATAACCAACATTTCTATCATCCTCCAACTTCTCCAAATTAAATAAACCCTAAAACCATTACTACCAAGAGCTAGGCATAAATATTATAATATACACCTCCAGTAAAAATTTCATAATTTTTGGAATCCCCAAACACCTAGCTCCAGTTTAAACCCATTTTGGGAAATTTGAGTATTTTGATGACTTTCAGTCAAAAAAATTTTCTTTGCCCTGAAAGTTTTACAGTGGGTTGAATACATATTTTCAGTCCATTTTGAATTTTATAAGTTTTCAAAATTAATTGTTGGACTCCCAATTAATTGTAAAACGATCGCAGCGGTAAACTAAAAGAAAAGAAAAATAAGAACAAAGGAAAAAGGGCCTCTCAGGCCGAGTGAGCTGGCCTCGACCCCTCCGGCCTAGCACAGCATGCCAGCCCACCCAGTCGAGCTGTCGTCCCCCTCCTCTCTGCCTTGGCAGGTGCCGAGGGCTCCCTCCATGTCACCGGCGCCGATCGGGACAACGTGTCCCCGACCAGGCCGGGCACTCCGCTCCCGACTAGGCGCGGCCGCCCCTTCAATGCCCCTTGCCCATTTCACCCACTCCACTTTTCCTTTTTTTCGAAAAACCCTAGCCCTAGCATCCGCGTGCCATTCCTGCCGGAGTTCCATCGCCACGAGCTCCATTTCACCCATTCTGGTAAGTCATAGATCCCGTTCTTCTTCCCCCGAGCACCCATCCACCTTCCTCTTCATGACCTCCCCTTTCCCCTGTCCTTGCAGGCCCAGCACTGCCTTCCCTGATGGCCAATCCCCTCCGCTGTCACCATTATCGCTGGCAAGCTGAGCTCGGAGCCCATGAAGTTCGTCCGAGGCCGCCGACCGGTGAAGGGAGGCCCTGGGGAGCCCCTGTAGTCCCTCTGGCTCAACTTCTTCATGCATGATGCCGTGCGCTGCCGCCTTCATCATCCCTGGAGACAACCGCCAACCACCACCCTCTACTACGCCTCTCCCCTCAACCTCGTCGACGACCCCGACTAGCGCTCGATTAGCTCCACGCCGCCAAACCCCTTCCCCAAGCCCCCTCTGCTTTGGAAATGGAAGCTGTGACATCGCTGGACCATGCATGTCTGGCAAGGTCACCTGCTTCGCTGCCACGCATGGCCTAACTGACAGTACCAACCGATTAGACCAATGGCTATACAGTTTGACCGTATCCATATGGCTAGTATGGTCAACCTCGAGTCTAGGTTTAGCTAGGGTACCTATTGGGAATAGGGTCCCATGGGTCAGTGGCTATGGTGAGGTCGGCTTGGAGTCACCAATGATTTTTCCGATTAATTGTAAAACAGGAATTCCAAAAAAATCAATGAAAGGGCTGAAACATGTAAAAATTCCCTGAAATTCATCCTTAACTCCAAAAATTATGAACATTATATGAAAATGATCAGGACCAAATGTACTATCCAACCAAAAAAAATTCAATCATGTCTTGTTGCTGGAAAAATCTGAAATGATTAAAATGATCCAAATCTTGCATAATTCATAAAAAATTCATCTGTAGTCCAAACATTATGAACTTCATATGAAAATTCTCAGAAAGACATATACTATCTACTAAAAATAGTTCCATACATCTTTCTGTACAAGAGAATTTTGAGTTACTTTCTGTACAAGAGAATTTTGAGTTAAGGAAAATTGTCAAATACATAATTTAAATTGTCATTCTCACTCAAAATTCATAACTTTCTCCTCGTAAATCAAAATTGAATCAAACCAGCGGCAAGATTTTTAAAATTTAATATTCCATCATGTGAAATTCATTTCATTGCATGATGAGTTCTCATTTATTCTTATTATTTCCTCTCCTTCGACATTGTTTTTGCAATACGATAGACTTCGGCAACGAGGGAGTGGAACCATCTAATTTTCAACCTCAACAATGGCAAGGATCTCCCAACCAAGGCAAGCTGAGCTTGTGACATTGCCATGTTTATTGATTACTTTTGATATGTTGCTATTTGATGCCTTGTGCCATGTTCTTGCGATTGAATGGTATGATGGTCATATGAATCGCTATTTTGCATTGATCATGAGCATAGTGAAAATGAACTTGATGTTCTAATCAACTTGAACCTTTAAATGAGTGAGAGACGTGGGAGCACATTCATTGGACGGGCTGTAACATTGTTGGGGTTACCGAGCCTTACGTCGGGATGAATTTGGAGGCTACCGCAGCAATCCTTCGGTGTGCTCCTTTTTTAGCTGTTGAGGTTGTCTTGTGAGAACACCAAGGGTGCAGCCAGGTGGTCTTTACCCACATGAGGCCTTGCAACCCTCATGTGGGGATCCCCGGGGGCACTTGGTGGCGTTATCGAATGGCTCGAACCTCCCTTTGTATGAATTTGAATGGTTTAGCCTATGTGATTGAATAGCTATATCTCATGCAAGATGAATATGATTAATGATGCTAAGTTGCACTTGACACTTATGAATCTTATGCTTGCATATTTTTGATGATTCCTTATGCTATTAATGAACACTCGATGATACGGTTAATGATTAAATGTTTTACTTTCTGTGATTGCCATGCTACTTTCATGTCAAAGCACTACTAAGACTTGTGAGTATGTTTGTACTCATTGCTAGTTGTTGTTGCATGCTTAGATATAGGTGAACCCTCCCTCGACGAGTATTTCTAGGACGATGCATAATGGTTACCGCATTAGTTGTTGATCTTGTGGTTGTTATGGGTTATTTTGCGTCAAATGTTACTAGCCAGCATCCAGGGTTGAACCTTTTCATTTCCCCTGTTTAAGTTATTTGGTACTTGCGACGTTCGAGTTCTCTGTTTGTAACTTAAGTAATTGCCCAAACATAAGGGATGTGCACTATTATCTATTTAAATCCTCCTTTAGACTTCGTGTAATGATACTCAAGTTATTTGCCACGTCCCTCCATACACAGTGTGTGTATGTTTGAAGTATATGGGAACGGCGGTAGAGAATTGGCATCGGTCCTCTATGCGAGCTTTGCGATCATATTAGTTGATGACCCAATAGCTAAGATGAAATTATTGGCTAGGTAGGGTATGGATACCTATGTCGAGCTTTTGAGTGACCCATTAATTGCGCTTCGACCAATTAGGTTAGGGTGAGGGCACAGGTGTCGGGCTCCTCTAAGCAATTGTGAGGTCTGTTGCAGAAGATGTGAGTCAAGTCTCTACCGGGTGTTTTGAATTACCTTTGACTTATCGAATAATGCCCGTTTCTGGCCAGCTACACCAATAATGAGACATACGACTAGGTGGTCAGCTGGAGTTCGTATGCTGTGTTGGTTTGGTTTCGGACCACCTAACAATGGATGCATGTGAGTAAGCATATGCCCATGTTATGTGGTTTCTCGGCCTTTGATGATGCATCATCCCCTAAGTCAGGTGTGATTCCGGGCCCTGAGAGATCACAAACATACAAACCAATGATTCACTAGGCGATCCGAGCTTAACTAAATTACGTGTGTTGATCCAACATCACATACAAACAATCGGCCACTCCACAATCTGAACTTTAGTTCCGTGTACTTATATCGTGAAAACCAACATTTGGTTCAGTACAAATGATCAAGCATCCGTCTTGATATACTTCTGTACTTCTAGATATAGTGAGCTTCATAAATTTTACATATTGATCTAATATACATACAAATGACTACCGATCTGAACTTTAATTCCTCATACTGATATCACATTTAAACGACCTGCTAACTCACGTACAAATTATTGGTCGGCTCGTGATCCATACTTTAATTATGTGTACTGATCTAATATCATATAAAATGGACACACCTGGTCGTAGTTTGATGTTCTTACAAATAGCATGATAATATACACCTATGCAAATCCAAATTTCCGACACAAATGTGCGCGAAAGCAAGATAAAATATATGTGGCGTGGCTTTCATCTCATATACAACATTATCTATGGATTAGATCCCATACACATGTACGTGTCATATATAAAATAGTGTGTGCGGATTCTAATTAAGTCTGCCGTATGTATACATCACGGAAGAAAACAAAGAAATGTTTTCAGAAAATGGAAAAAGATGGAAAGTCATGATGTTTTACATATAAAATGAACTGCATGGATTTCAGCTAAGTTTATCCGTGAAATTTAATGCCCGATACAACACATATTGAATTAAGTCATAACAAAGTAATACTGCTCTATCTACCAACCAGAAATATAAATATGACAAATCAATACAACCACAACTGGAGAGTAATACATACACAAAATTACGTACAGTTGAAAAAACATAATCCACATAAACCGTCTAATCAGGAATAGATGGAAGGAATATAATTGCTTGTCTTTATATATAATTTTTCAAAACTAATTGCTAAGTTTATCTTGAATTTATAATCCCCAAAAAATTACATACATTAAAGTTAAAAATATTTTCAATATCTATGTATTTTCTAAAATTGATAGACCGTGCAGATAAGTGGGTTGATGAGTAGTTATATAAATAAGAGTTGGTCCACGTCACACTTCCCTTCCCCTTCTTATAGCGCCTCCCGGTAAGGGCACTCTAATAGGATAATATCAGTATTCTCTTAAATGTGCCACATATGATTGTTGAGTTGGAGGAAAGAGAAAGAAGAAAGAGAATGTTGCCTTCTCTTAGTGAAGAGATTATCTCTTCACACCTAAAAGATCACTATTTTCTCTATTGTACAATATGTCTTCTCTTAGACCCATGTTTTCTAGTTTAATTTTAATCATATATTTATACATGCATTAATTGCTAGAGATGGCATCAAGAAATAACCTATTGTATAATATATTTTTATTATTATCTCTAAATGACATGGAAAGTATAAGAGATGTTGAAACGTGATCCAAATTCTTCTATTGGGCTTTACGCTGGCCAGCGCAACCAAGTATAACTCGTTTTCTTGTCCTCCAAGGACTTGTATATTGCCCTCTATATATACCCCATGTAGTCGCACCTAAAGACTGTTCTGTCGTCTCGTGCTTTATAACACTTCTTCATCATAGTGAAATCATGCCTTCGTGCGTCCGTGGTTTTTTCCCGAAAGGGTTTTCCACGTAAAAATCTGTGTCCCTTGTCTTTTGATTGATCTCTATTTCCTAACAAGTGGTATCAGAGCCACGGTTACTGGATCAATCTAGGGCACAGAGGAAAAAGGTGGACAGCCGCCGGCCACGCTCCGTCTCGTCGTCAAAGTCGCCGAGTTTATCGCTGTTGCAAGCCTTCGCCGAGCCCGAGGCGATTGCCGAGTCACCGTCATCTGCCGCACGCCCGCAGCGGAAGTCGCCGAGCATTGATTCCGCCACGGCAGTTCGATCCATAGACGGCTTCTTCTCAATCTTTGAATCGGAATCGGATGTCACAAGCGACGGGATAATTCAGATCGCTATTAACCGCGGCAGACCCTGGGCGAATCGATACTCCGGAGATCAAAACCTAGGTGACCAGATCGATCTGAAGCAACAAGTTCCAAGACGTGAAGTACGTGTTGACAAGAAAAAAAAAGAGGATAATTCCGAGATCAGCAGGCATCGTGCAGAGATCAAAGTTTTTTGGCCTTGATTGCTACATCCACCCAACAAAAGCTACCAGGGAATTCTCTGTGCTGATATTTATTTCCGTTTCGTACAAATTATTTCTATAAGAATTATTCTTTTGGCTTGTACTACTTTGTGTTCACAGGATTAATCTGCCAATGGCGTCTATGAAGTATGACCTTCTGCTGTTGGATCGTGACACAAGGTTTTCTCTTTGGCAAGTCAAGATGCGAGCGTTATTGGCGCAAGGTGATCTGGATGACGCACTCAAGAGCTTCGGAAAGAATAGAATTTCTGAGTGGTCTGATGAGGAGAAGAAAAAGGACCGTAAGGCTTTGTCGTAAATTCAACTCCATCTCCACAATAATATTCTGCAAGAGGTTCTGAAGGAAAAGACAGCTGCCGCTTTGTGGTTAAAGCTAGAAGAGATATGCATGACAAAGGATCTCACTAGTAAGATGCATCTTAAGCAAAAGTTGTTCCTACACAAGTTACAAGAGGGTGGTAACATGCTGAATCACCTCTCAGAATTCAAGGAGATCGTCTCTGACCTAGAGTCAATGGAGGTAAAATATGATGAGGAAGATTTGGGTTTAATTCTTTTGTGCTCCCTGCCTAGTTCTTACTCAAATTTCAGAGATACCATATTATATAGTCGTGATACTCTAACCTTCAATGAGGTTTATGAAGCTTTGCATGCAAAAGAAAAGATGAAACAGATGGTATCCCCTGAAAGTTCAAGTTCACAAGCAGAAGGCTTGTCTGTTCGTGGCAGAGCAAAGGAGAAGAACTCAAATAAAGGATCTCGTGGTAAAAGTTCGAATGGCTATAGAGGCCGATCGAAATCTAGAGGCAAGTTCAAGTCTTGCAAATATTGCAAACGAGATGGGCATGACATATCCGAGTGCTACAAGTTGCAGAACAAGGAGAAGAGAAACGGCACCTTCAAACCGAAAGGTAACAAAGAAGATGATAACTCTGCAAATTATGCTCGTGATGATAGTTCTGAAGGTGATGTACTTGTGGTTACTGCTGGATGCGCTGAGATTAATGATGAGTGAATTCTTGATACTGCATGCACTTTTCATATGTGCCCTCATCGAGATTGGTTTATTAAATATGAACCTATTAATGCTGCTGGTTCTGTTCTTGGTTTTGATAACTCTCCATGCAAAATTGAGGGTGTTGGTTCTGTCCAAATCAAGATGTTTGATGGCACAATCAGAAGTTTGACTGATGTTCGGTATATCCCGAAGATGAAGAGAAATCTCATCTCTTTAAGTGCCCTTGATGCAAAGGGGTACAAATATTCAGGTGGAGATGCAGTTTTGAAGGTCACCAAAGGCTGAAGGGTGACTTAAGGAAGACCAATGGTCTTTATTATCTCCGAGGTTCTACAATCTCAGGTACTGCTGCCCCTGTTATTTCAAATAAAGATTTTGATTGTGATGCTACTAATATTTGGCATATGCGTCTTGGGCATATGAGTGAACTTGGTTTGGCAGAGTTAAACAAGAGAGGACTACTTGATGGATATGAAACAGGAAAGCTAAAATTCTGTGAGCATTGTATCTTTGGCAAGCATAAGAGGGTGAAGTTCCACACTTCAGTTCATACAACAGAAGGTATTCTTGATTATGTACATTCTGATTTATGGGGACCATCTCGCAAGCCTTCACTAGGTGGTGCTCGTTATATGTTGACAATTATTGATGATTACTCTAGAAGAGTTTGGCCATATTTCTTGAAGCATAAATCAGAGGCATTTTCAGCATTTAAAGAGTGGAAGACTATGGTTGAAAGGCAAACTGAAAAGAAGGTAAAGAAGCTTCGCACTGATAATGGTATGGAGTTTTGTTCTAATCAATTTGAGGGTTATTGCAAGTCTGAAGGTATTGTTAGGCACTACACTGTTCCTCATACTCCTCAACAAAACGGTGTGGCTGAGCGTATGAACAGGACCATTATCTCCAAAGCCCACTGCATGTTGTCAAATGCAGGTTTGCATAGGCGTTTTTGGGCTGAAGCCGCTTCCACTGCTTGTTATCTTATTAATCGGTCACCCTCCATTGCTATTGATAAGAAGACTCCAATTGAGGTATGGTCTGGTTCTCCAGCTGATTATTCACAATTGAGAGTTTTTGGTTGCACTGCATATGCTCATGTTGATAATGGAAAATTGGAGCCTAGGGCTATTAAGTGCATCTTTCTTGGTTATAAATCTGGTGTTAAAGGCTATAAATTGTGGAATCCTGAAACACAAAAGGTTGTGATTAGCAGAAATGTTATCTTTAATGAATCTGCTATGTTACATGATGTTCCATCTACTAATGTCCCTGTTGAGAGTGAGAAACAGTCTACTGTTCAGGTGGAGCATGTTATTGATTCAAGTGATACATCAGATAAGGAAAATATTGATGCACATGATGGACCTGCTGCAATTGATGAACCTGTTACTCCAAATGCTCCTATTATTCCAACCCAATGGAATCTCGCAGCTGACAGGGTTAGTAGAGTTGGTATTAAAGCACGTCCAAGGTTAATTGAAGAGTGTAATATTGTTTCTTATGCTTTGGCCGTGGCAGAAGAAATTGAAGGTAATGCTGAGCCTTCTTCATATTTTGAGGCTATTATTTCTGGTGATTGCAATAAATGGATAGCTGCTATGCATGATGAGATGGAGTCACTTAAAAAGAATGGCACTTGGAATTTAGTCAAACTACCAAGAGAGAAGAAACCTATTCGCTGCCAATGGGTTTTCAAGAGAAAAGAAGGTGTTTCTCCTAGTGATGAGGCAAGGTATAAAGCAAGGTTAGTTGCTAAAGGTTATAGCCAAATTCCAGGTATTGATTTTAATGAGGTATTTTCTCCTGTTGTGAAACATAGCTCTATTCGCACTTTACTCAGTGTTGTTGCGATGCATGATTATGAGCTTGAACAATTAGATGTTAAAACTGCATTCTTACATGGGGAATTAGAAGAAGATATTTATATGGAACAACCTGAAGGTTTTATTATTCCTGGAAAAGAAGACCTTGTCTGTAAGTTAAAGAAATCTCTTTATGGATTGAAACAATCTACTAGGCAGTGGTATAAGAGATTTGACACCTTTATGCTCTCTCAAGGTTTTAAAAGGTCTGATTATGATAGCTGTGTTTATTTGAAAGTTGCTAATGGTTCAGCTATTTATTTGCTCCTTTATGTTGATGATATGTTAATTGCTGCAAAGAGTAAGACAGAGATTACAAAACTAAAGAAGCAATTGAGTAATGAATTTGAGATGAAGGATTTGGGTGCAGCAAAGAAAATACTTGGCATGGAAATATCCAGAGACAGACCATCTGGAAAATTATATCTCAGTCAGAGTGGTTATATTGATAAAGTCCTTCGTCGTTTTAATATGCATGATGCCAAGCCAGTAAGTACTCCATTAGCTGCACATTTCAGATTATCATCAGCTTTATGTCCAGAGTCAGATGATGATATTGAGTACATGTCTAGAATTCCATATTCTAGTGCAGTTGGCTCTCTTATGTATGCCATGGTATGTTCACGTCCTGATTTATCTCATGCTCTGAGTGTTGTTAGTAGATACATGGCTAATCCTGGAAAAGAGCATTGGAAAGCTGTTCAGTGGATTTTTAGGTATCTTCGTGGTACTTCTAATGCTTGTTTGCAATTTGGGAAGTCCAGAGATGGACTTGTTGGTTTTGTTGATTCTGATTATGCTGGTGATTTGGACAAAAGAAGATCTCTCACAGGTTATGTTTTCACTATTGGTGGTTGTGCTGTGAGTTGGAAAGCAACTTTGCAGGCTACTGTTGCATTGTCTACAACTGAGGCAGAGTATATGGCTATTTCTGAGGCATGCAAAGAAGCTACTTAGTTGAGAGGTTTGTATACTGAGCTTTGTGGAGATACATCTTGCACTACTATATTTTGTGACAGTCAGAGTGCTATATGCCTTACCAAGGATCAGATGTTCCATGAGAGGACAAAGCACATTGATGTGAGATATCACTACATTCGAGATGTTATTGCTAAAGGTGATGTCAAGATATGCAAGATAAGTACTCATGATAATCCAGCTGATATGATGACAAAGCCAGTTATTGCCACTAAGTTTGAGCTTTGCTCAGGCTTAGTTGGTATCTCTCACTAGTCCTATGTGACTTTGATGCACAAGGTGTTTATGCTTAATTGATATGGAGATGCTTGTTACTTTATCTGACTACATGGAGGGAATTTGGCTCAAGGTGGAGATTATTGAAACGTGATCCAAATTCTTCTATTGGGCTTTACGCTGGCCAGCGCAACCAAGTATAACTTGTTTTCTTGTCCTTCAAGGACTTGTATATTGCCCTCTATATATACCCCATGTAGTCGCACCTAAAGACTGTTCTGTCGTCTCGTACTTTGTAACACTTCTTCATCATAGTGAAATCACACCTTCGTGCGTCCGTGGTTTTTTCCTGAAAGGGTTTTCCACGTAAAAATCTGTGTCCCTTGTCTTTTGATGATTGATCTCTATTTCCTAACAAGAGAAGACTGCTTTCTCTACTATTGGAGATGCTCTAAGGAATGCTGGTCCCCAAGAAACTGTAAACTGATCATATCTTATCTAACAAATCTTCTTTCTTAAGTGTACACAGGAATTTCTGATGCAGTTGCTGTTGAGGCCTTAGGCGCAGACGCTGTCAAGATGGCAGCTTGGTTGAACGTGAATCAGACCATTATTGAGACGGACTGCCAGGAGATTGTGAGCCTTTGTAGAAGCCTTTACGACAGGTCGCCGGTGGCCTGCATTCGTAGGGAAGCTCGGAAGCTGGTCTCAAGTGTTTCTCATCTTGAGGTAGTAGTCAAGCATAGGAGACTAATGTTTCGGCACACAACTGTGCGAAATTTGCGTGTAATCTTACTTTGCCAACTGTGCGGTACACTTTTTTCCCACGGTTCCTTATAACCTCCCTTCGTGAGGACATCTAATTAAAGCTCTTGGTTTTCCCTAAAAAAGGGCTGCACAATCACCTATCAAATGGGCTAGTGATAGAACTGGCCAAACACCGGTTCACTATCGAAACAGTGATTCTATAAAACTAGGTAAATGTTTTCAAGTATAATCGAGGCTAGGAGATTTTGTAAAGAATATCTATGAAGTAACTTTTGAGTGCTCATAGCAATGAATCTGTTGGGGCAGGGGTCCCCGCGTTACCCCGAACCAACGGACTTCTCCCCGACAACGTTAAGATCCCCTTCCGGCGTCGACACACGCGCTCCGTCCCGGCAGACGTCGAGGCAACCCTCCGTCCCAGCAGATGTCGTCTGTCCCGACGGACGTCGAGGTAACACTCCATCCCGGCGGATGTCGAGGCCACCCTTCGTCCCGGCAGACGTCGAGGCCGCCCTTCGCCCCGTCGCCAAGGACATCACGTCGTCATGGTAGCGAGTATTAGGATATTAGAGTATTTGAATATTCCATAAAGATTCTTGTAAAAAGACCAGAATACCCCTGAGGGTGTGTGGTCATCCGAAGGGCATAATCGTAATCTCGCCCCTCCTACTCCTGAACCTTATAAATACCCCCCATAGGGGTAGAGAGAGGGAATCCATTTTTCTCCTCACATAACCTGTAATTCCTGAAATCAATACGAGAGTTTTCACTTCGCCCCGACACGAGAGTTTTCATTTATCCTCGACGCGAGCGTTTCACATTCCATCTCGCCGGTGACGTCGCCGCGCGTCCCCCCTCAACGGACAATACACTTGCTCGTACTTCTCTAGTACTCCCGGAGGTCGACGTAACCGATCGGGGGTACCTAAAGTACACTGTCTAGTCCCGTAGCTACGACAATTTGGCGCCATCTGTGGGATGTGAGCAAGAAGTTGTGTTATCTCAGACGCTGTCGAGAGAAGGCCCGAAGACGACACCGACGACCGTAACACGCGCGTGTTGGTCTTCAACACCACACGCGTGTTCCTTTGCAAAGTAAGAAGGCATGTCTCCCAAGAAGAAGGCAAAGAAGGGAACCAAGCGAAAGGTCGCAAGCATCGCCAACCTGGTTCCGAGCACCCCGGCGCACGCCCCCCAGGTTGCCATGAGGACGACAAACATGCGCGGCCCCCTGCGACGAATGATGACATCGCCCCTGTCATCAATGCCCAGGCCACCGGGCCAGACGCCTCGGGGGCCCTCGCTTACGTTGAGCGAGAGATGGAGGCATTAAGGCAGCAGGTAGCGGCCGCAGCCCAGCGGGCAGAGCAGTTCCGGGCCCAGCTGGAAGCGGCCCAAGTCGAGGCCCTCTGCGCGGCGGCATTAGCTCGAGAAACTATGGAGCTCCGGGCACAGCTTGCGGCTGCCCAAGGCGGAGCCGACGTTGTTCATCGGCCACAAGAAGAAGCCATAGCGGAAGCACGGGAGAACATCCGGCATAATCACCAAGCAGCCGATGAACTCCTCCAAGACTTGGCAAACGCGCAAGCACGCGCCGAACCACTCCGTGAAGAGATCAGACGAAATCAACAAACAGTGCATGCAATCCTCCGTGATGCCGGGGCCGGCACCAGCGACCAAGGGGCACAAGACCCTAGGTCAACGCCCGGGCAAAGAACACGTATACCCAGCTACCCCACCTGACGTCAGCATCCCAGCTCCGGCCGCCGCACCTACTGCTTGACCGCCACGGCCGGAGGTCGTCAACCTTGCGGACGTGCTCAGCCCGCTCAGCTCAGGGCTCGCGGCTAACCCGTGGTCAAACAAGTTTCGCCCGGTGGATCTCCCCAAGTACAATGGCGAGACAGACCCCGGTGAGTACACTCGCGTGTACGAAGCTGCCGTATCAGCTGCCGGAGGAGGCGAAGCGGTGATGGCAAAAAGTCTGCTGCTTGTACTCACCGGATTAGCTCGCACATGGTACCTCTCATTGCCTCCCAGCTCGGTGTACTCGTGGGAGCACCTTCGCGAGCAGATACACAGTCGCTTCTAGGGAAGCATAAACAAACAAGTCACCTCTTCGGATCTGAACATCCTCAAGCAAGCACCGGGCGAGTCCATCCGGGCGTTCCGCAAACGCTTCTCCAACCTCCAATGCCAAGTCCGTGACATCACCGACCAAAGCGTGTGTGACGCTGCACGTCGTGCAATACGTGACGAGGACCTGGCAGCCAAGCTCGACAGGAAGCAGCCGAGGATGATAAGGGAGCTCTATGACATCATGGACACATACTCCCGGGCCGAGGAAGGGAGAGAGCAGAGAAGAGCCGAAGCCTTGGCCTCAGCTGCGCAGTTCGCGCCTGACGCAGAGAATCATGACAAGCGTCGGCCACGCCAACGAGGAGTACACCACGTGGAGGAGCGCGAGGCTCCCACCCCGCAAAGCACGCTACCAAAGCCAAGGCCAGTGGCAAGACAGTCGGCAGAACCAAGCACGCAGTGAAGAACGAGACCACCCACGCCTGGATCACCAAGGTTGGAGGCGTGACGACCACCACGACCGCGAAAGCAACAGCCAGGCTGGGCACGGTAATCACAAAAGTGGCGGAGGCAGCAAGTCACAAGGCAAGTTCTGTGAAGTACACCGAGTAAGCACTCACTCCACAGCGGAGTGTGAGGTTGTCATCGCGGCTCGACGGGGCCGACAACCGCGGCGCCCCGGCGGCAGGGGCATCGCAGAGCCGGCAGGCCGTGCTCGGGAGCAAGGAGAGCCTGCCTTACAGTTACCGCCGCCACCACCTCTACCGCCAGGTGGCAGAGCACCAGTGCAAGCCATCGGCACCCAGCGAATCATCCACGCCATCACTGGAGGCAACGCTTACACCTACGCATCCAAGCGGCAGCGCCGAGTCTACACCTGTCAAGTCAACCATATTGGTTCCTTCCCACCCACTGAACTACCCGCATGGGTCGGCGCCACCGTGACCTTCGTCCCGGCGGACGCCGTCGGAATCACTTTTCCTCACCATGACGCTCTCGTCATCTCGGCAGTCATCAATAGCTGCGAGGTGCGTCGCGTCTTCATCGATGGAGGTAGCTCGGCGGACATCCTCTTCACGTCTACACTTGCCGAGATGGGAATCCCTCGCGTGTGCCTCACCCCCGTGGGGGTACCACTCCTGGGATTTGGGGGACGAGCCAGTCCCAGCCCTCGGCAAGATTGAGCTTCCGGTGGAATTTGGGGCTGGCGATTGCATCCGCAGGGAGAGCATTGTCTTCGACGTTGTGGACATCCCCTACCAATACAACGTCATCCTTGGCCGAGTCACGCTGAACAAATTTGGCGCAGTTCCGCACCACGCCTTTCTTTGCATGAAGATCCCAGCCTCCTCAGGGGTCATCACAGTGCGGGGCAACCAAGACTTGTCCCGTAAGATCGACAGCGACATCCAAGCGGCCATCCGGTATGTCCACATCGTCCAGTCGAAAGGTGACAAGGCTGCGCAAGGGGCTCCCGATCCGCCGACCTCAGGGTGGTGGGTGCCAAAACCTAAACCTGACGGCAAGGCGCGCCCATGCCGCTCTCAGAGGGTGATTTGACCAAGACAGTGCTCATCGGGGTCAACCTCGACCCAATCAATGAGGAGGCCATCCTCAGCACGTTGTGGACCAATGGAGACATGTTCGCATGGGAGCACGAGGACCTCCCGGTGTCTCCCGGGAGATCATCGAGCACAAATTGCTCGTCAACCCCGATGTGCGTCCTATCAAGCAGAAGCTGCGAAAGATGTCGGTGGAGCGTCAGATCGCGGCCCGGGAGCAGGTGGACAAGCTCCACAAGGCAGGAGTCATCCGTGAGATCATGCACCCCGAATGGCTTGCCAATCCTGTCCTAGTCGAGAAGGCCAATGGCAAGTGGCGCATGTGCGTGGACTACACCAACCTCAACCGCGCATGCCCAAAAGATAACTTTCCACTGCCACAAATCGATCAACTCGTCGATGCTACATCCGGGTTGAACTTATGAGCTTCCTCGACGCCTACTCAGGATATCACTAGGTGTGGATGGCGCGGGAAGACGAGGAGAAGACCAACTTCATCACGCATTTCCGGGACATTTTGTTATGTCTGGATGGCGTTTGGGTTGAAGAATGCCAGAGTTACTTTCTCCAGGCTCGTGCACAAGGCCCTCTCCAGCCAAGTCGGGCGCAACATCGAGGCCTATGTTGATGACGTCGTCGTCAAGAGCATGATAGCCGCCGCCCACGCGGCGGACTTACAGGAGACGTTCGACAACCTCCTTCAAGCCGGCATGAAACTCAATCCGGAGAAATAGTGTGTTCGGTGTTCAGGCAGGGAAGCTGCTCGGCTTTCTCGTGTCGAGAAGGGGAATCGAGACTAACCCTTCAAAAATCAAAGCCATCCTCGACATGCACCCGCCTGAGAACGTCAAGGAGGTACAAAAGCTTATCGGACGCCTCGCGGCGCTCGGGAGGTTTGTCTCCAGATCTGCCGAGAAGGGTCTCCCTTTCTTCAAAGCTCTGCGAGGGTCCACCAACTTCGAGTGGACGGTGGATAGCCAAGCAGCCTGGACGACCTAAAAAAGTACCTCATGTCGCCACCGCTGTTGCAAAGCCCTGCCCAAGGGGAGAGCCTGTTGTTGTATCTGGCAGCTACCCCGGCAGCGGTGAGCGCCGTCTTGGCCAAAGAAGAAAACACAATCCAGCACCCGGTATACTATGTTTCAGAAGCGCTTCAAGGTGTCAGGGCGCGGTATACCGAACTAGAAAAGCTCACATACGCGTTGCTGATGGCGTCCCGCAAACTGTGGCACTATTTCCTCGCTCAATCTATTCGAGTGGCAAATATCAATGGCAGGAATAGTGTTTATGTTGTGTCTTGTTACGTTTTTCATCCTTATTTTGTAGACAATTTCCAGTAATGTCCTCCAGTAAATGTGTATAAGTGGTTACACTCAGTACAATTATAGTTTGTGTTTCTCTTAACACTGATTTAGGTTGGCTCTTCAAATTCCATGCCATCGTAGTTCACAACCACCTCTACAAGTATTTGGGATTTTTCATGTTGTTTTCCATAAGAACTGAAAGGGTTTGCGTGATCGCACCTAGTGGGAGACTGGGAGGTTCACTTTGTTTGTAAGTATTACATATCTTATGTAAGTTTAATTTTGTAAATCATGGCTTTCATGTTTTTGGGGAATGTACATACCTCTGGATTTCATTCCTTGTCATCTTATCAGCGCACAGTTTTTAATTTCTTAAGTTGATTGAAGTTTCCGACGCACTCTTCTCACGGAAATAGAACTTTGATATTCACTTCTACCCGGTGCCCCCATCAGCACATAATGAAGTATTATTATTTTTCTACTTTTGAAACCGAAGATGGAGTCCTTATGCTAATTCAGGGTTCACTGAACATTTCTTGGGTGCATTAATATGGATTCTCATGTGGTAACTGGTATGCATGGCTTTCTTTGTGCGCAACCTGAACAATCAATTTCTATGTAAGAATGCACCGCTGAAAAAATCAACTTCTATCTATTTAGACATCTTGTTGAAGCTACTTATGTAGATTTTCCTTCAGGAAAGCAACCAAAAATATTGGAAATGCCTGGGCCTCAAGGCCGGACAGCGTCCGCTGCTACAACAGGCTGTCAACCAGGACGATACGCTCTGAAAGGGACCTCTCCTCCACAGGCGTTATAGTCCTGTTGCTCAACCAGCATTTGCAGAGTTCTAACAGACAGATCTGTCGTATCCTAGCGGATTACTTTGGCATCAGGCGGGAGGAGGTGGAGGTGACCATGATGGGGCCAAAGGAATATATCGCCGTCTTCCGCGACCCAGCAACTCGGGATGAAGTTCTTGCAGAGTCAGGCATAAATATTGAAGAGCTCCAGCTGCGCTTCCGCCCCTGGTCTCGGCTAGCCACAGGAAACGTGAATCAGGCACGGTTCCGGCTGCGCCTCTGCATTGAGGGCGTGCCGCACTCTGAATGGGGTCCGGAGGCGGTGTCAGCCATCCTGGCAAACACAGGTATACAGGAGGGAGACTTCGACGAGCCGCTCGCAGATAAAGAGACGGCGTGCATGCGTGTTTGGGTTGCAGCGCATAGCGTGGGCGCGGTGCCACGCTCCGCCATCTACACCACAGAACAGGCTGTCAGGAGCCCCCCCAGCTCGTCGAGAGCGACTTGTCAGCTCGGCGCTTCGCAGGGCAGGGCCGGCCGCGAGGCCCGCCTCTGCGGCTCATGTCGCATCCTGTGTTGATCCATATCGACCAGGTTGTCGACTTCGAGCCGCCTGTGAGCAGCCCGCCTTTCCGCGCTCAGGACCCGGCCACTCCGGTCAGTGGTGAGCTGTCCCCCCCCCTCTTCCGATGACGGCGGGCCGGTACATTCCTCCTTCCACTGGGAGCTCGGCGTTGGAGATGGACCGCTGCGGCCTCCAAGGCGCTCAGTCCACGACAGGATAACGCCGCCGTCCGACGACAGTGACGACGAGCGTGAGCGGAGCAGGAGCCCAGCCCGAGTTCGTCACCCCTCTGGCTGGGATGTGCCTCCATCCCGCGCCGCCGCGCAGGGGAGGCAGCAACAGCGCAGAGGCAGCAGGGGTCCGCGTAGGGGAGGAAGTTCGCACAGGGGCTTCAGAAACTGCGCCGCAGCTCCGTCTGAGCATGTAGTAGCAGGCTGCTCAGAATCGTCCCAAGAAGTTCGCAAAGCAGCATGCGAAGCCGCTAGGGAGGTTGAGCGGGAGCGCTCACGCTCCCTAGAAAGGTTTCATCTTGGGACCCCGCAAGAGGATCTCTCCCAAATCTTGACACAGATCCGGGAGATAACGCTCGGTGATGCCGCAGGTGCTGATCCGATGTGTGACGAAGCACAGATACCCCCGCTCCCGCTGCTCTCAGGATCCGTGGCAGACACGGCTGACCACGCCGAAGCGCCATTACCGGACACTGACACAGGAGGGTCTGAAATAGAGGATGGCATGACCCTTGCTGAGTTCCGCAAGCACGTGTCTCGCCATATCCCAGCTCCGCTGATCACAGAGGCCCCCCAGGCGCCAACTACACGAAGCAAGACAAAGAAAGCTGCAGCAGCCAATTGCGTGAGCACTTCTAGAGAAACATTACCCATGATGGAGAGAGCGCGGCTGCTGTTGATGAAGAAGCTCAGAATCTTAGCCGCCAATGCAGAACCAGGCATGGAGGATTTCGCGCGCTACAGAGAAACTATTCAAGCAGCCACTTAATGAGTCCAACGTGGTGGCGTTCGCCACGCTCGCAGGCGTGCTCGGGAAGATAGACATCAGCTCCGTGCTCAGGGCCGCAGCCTGAACACAGATGTTGGGGCATACAGTAGTTTCTTTTTCTGATGTCTGCAATGCTTTGTATCCTCGTGCTTCTGTGTCCAGGTTTAGTTGTGTTAGTCGTGAGGACTATGAACCAATGGGCCAAGTGCCCCAGTATCTGTGTTTCCCGTGTCTGTTGTTCCACTGCCAGTGTGTTGGCGTGGCTCATGGTAGTCTTCTGCAATGTTTGGTTGATGTCTTCCAGGACAATCCTCCTTCTGTTTATTGGTTTTTTGCACATCAGGCTCTACGTTTCTCCCGTCGCATTCCAGATTGCCGCCCGAGCCCCTGGGCTTAAACAAGGGCACAGGTACAACGCAGCAGGGTCGATTAGCATAAACGAATGACGCAAAGAAAGCTACAGCTTCTCTCCTGGAACGTCAGAGGTCTTAACACCATTGCCAGAAGGAATGTCGTGCGAGAAGTGGTGAGGCAGAACAGAGCAACGCTGATATGTTTACAGGAAACGAAATTGAGCTTAGTTGATGACGCCTAATCCGGCAAACGCTGGGGTCTGAATTCACAGAAAGTTATTGCACGCTCCCGGCGGCTGGAACCAGAGGAGGAATAATCCTAGCAGCCTCCAGCAGGGTGTTTGCCTTAAACAACATCTCCCCAGCAGCTTACTCGATCACCGCAGACGTTAGACACCTCGATAGTGATCTCCAGTGGACATGCACTGCTGTTTATGGTCCGCAGTCGGAACAGGATAAATTAACCTTCATCCAAGAGCTAAAGAATTTACAATCCAGGGCATCGCCTAGATGGCTTATAGCAGGAGATTTTAATCTCATCCTCCGAGCCACAGATAAGAGTAACAACCATATCAACACAAGAATGCTGAGGACGTTCAGGGCGGCCATTGACTCACTCCAGCTCCGTGAACTCCATCTTCACGGCCGTAGGTTCACTTGGTCAAATGGACAAAGCAATCCAACATTCACCAGCATCGACAAAATGTTGTGCACAACAGAGTGGGACATTGTGTTCAGTACCTCGCACCTGCAGGCGCTCTCGACCATGACCTCGGACCACTGCCCGCTGCTGCTATCCGGCTCCCTCAAATCAGCAACCAGCAAGGCGTTCAAATTCGAAGACTGGTGGTGTGACGTTCCAGGAATTCACCAGGTGGTTCACAGCTGCTGGCACACTGCGCTAGCTCCCACTGATGCTATTATCCGATTGCATGCCAAGCTCGCTAGGCTAGCCAGAACCCTCAAAAAATGGAGCGCTAACCTCATTGGCGACATAAGAATGCAGTTCGCCGTTGCAACAGAAATCATAATGCAGCTGGACAGAGCCCAGGAGGAAAGAGATCTAATTGACCTGGAGGTGGATCTCAGGGCAAAATTGAGGGCGCGACTCCTGGGTTTAGCAGCCATCCAGAAGATGAGACTCAAACAGAGATCTAGGATCCAATGGATTAAAGAGGGCGACACAAACTCTAAGTTCTTCCACCTCAAGGTAAATTCGCGCAAAAGGAGAAACGCAATAGCCAGCTTCCGAATAGATGGGCATGATGTGTTCAATCAGAATGAGAAGAAAGCGCTTCTCGCCCAGCACTTCAGAGATACTTTAGGCACGAAGAAGCAGAGAGTCCACACATTGGACTGGGAGCGGCTGGGGATACAAAGGCGTTCTCTGGCGCATCTAGAAAGTAGCTTCACAGAAGAGGAAATTTCGAATGTCATCAGAATGCTTCCGAATGAAAAATCCCCAGGGCCGGACGGTTTCACCAATAGGTTCTACAAAATCTTCTGGAGTATTATTAAGGATGACATGGTCCAGGCGGTTGATCATTTTTGCTGCCTCCAAAACAACAGGCTGCACCTCCTTAACAATGCAGATGTCGTGTTACTTGCCAAAAAGCAGCAGGCAATGTCAGTCCAGGACTATCGCCCCATTAGCCTAATCCATGCGTTCGGCAAGATTATAACAAAGGTTATGGCCAATAGGCTTGCACCTGAGCTCGACAAAATCATCTCGACAGCTCAAAGCGCCTTTATTAAAAAGCGATGTATTCAGGATAACTTCATCTTCACTCAAAATGTCATCAGAATGCTTCACAGGAATCGAACCCCTGGGCTATTCCTGAAAGTAGATATTCAAAAGGCTTTTGACTCGGTGAGCTGGGAGTACCTCCTTGAGATTCTGGAACATCTAGGGTTCGGCCCTAAGTGGAGGGATTGGATCTCTTGCATATTGGCTTCTTCATCAAGCCGTTTCATCATCAACGGAGAACACACCGAGAACATCCAGCACCGCAAAGGACTTCGGCAGGGAGACCCGCTTTCACCATTGCTTTTCATCCTGGCGATTGACCCCTTACAGAAGCTGCTCCTACAAGCCATACAGGCCAACCTCATCAAACCAATCGTAGGTCTCGACAACGAGCTTAGAATATCGCTTTATGCAGACGACGCGGCAATCTTCGCAAACCCAGATAGGCGAGAATTAGCAGCAATCCAGAGCTGCCTCGAGATCTTTGGGCAGACGACAGGCTTGGAGACAAACATCCAAAAGAGCTGCATATATCCCATCAGGTGTTCGCAGATTAACCTCCACAGCATCACCCAAAGCGTTCAAGCACAAGTCGGGCAGTTCCCGTGCTCTTACTTGGGCCTTCCGCTGCACACCTCTAAGATCCGCAGAGCCGATTTGCAACCCCTGTTTGACAAGCTATCCTCTAGGTTAGCGGGCTGGAAGGGCAAGCTTCTATCCAGAGCAGGGAGGCTCACGCTCATAAACTCGGTCCTCTCGCCATGTCTAGTATACTTTCTTTCAGCCTTCAAGCTCGACAAGTGGGCGGTAAAGAGGATAGAGAAAATGATCAGGTCCTTTTTGTGGAGAGGCGAAGAGTCCTGCGCAGGAGGGCATTGCCTGGTTGCTTGGAAGAAGGTCTGCAGACCAAAGGATATGGGAGGTTTAGGCATTAAAGACGTTCAGCGGTTCGGCGCGGCCCTTAGACAGAGATGGCTTTGGGGGGAATGGAACTTGGTAAAGAAACCTTGGTCTGGCCAGCAGGTACCATGCGACGAGGTAGATACAGCTCTTTTCAAGGCATCAACGATAATCCAGATTGGCGATGGGCATACAGCTAAATTCTGGACATCCAGGTGGCTCCAACAGAGTGCCCCAAATGAGATTGCCCCAGATCTCTTCCTGCTAGTAAAGAGAAAGAACAGATCCGTCGCATATGAGCTAGAGGGAAACAGGTGGTTACGACCGCTTAGACGCCATATCCACACGACGGGACAGATTCATCAGTTCATTAACCTTTGGAATCTAATCCAACAAACTCAGCTTCAGCACACGCCAGATGCTATCACTGGCGTTGGACTAGCAACGCGCAGTACTCGGCAAAGTCGGCTTACAGGTTGCAGTTCGCAGGCTCCTTCTCCAAATTCGATGCCTCAACAATTTGGAAGGCCGACGCAGAACAAAAGTGCAAAGTTCACGCCTGGCTGTTGATTCAACAGAAAATTCTCACAGCAGATAAGCTTGAACAACGGGGATGGGAGAACGGAACCACATGCATCCTTTGCGGAACAGACTCAGAAAACGCCCTTCACATTTCGATTGAATGCGCATTTGCGAGGCAGGTCTTGCGCAAGGTTTCTGTGATGAACGGACTGCCCCATGACGCCTTCCTGCAATCGCCGGCAACATGACATTCTACAATGGTGGCAATCCTGCGGTACAGGGAAGGCACGAAGGGAGAGAAGCAAGATCTATGGTACGATTATCTACGCGCTCTGGAATGTTTGGAAGGAGCGAAACGCTCGGGTTTTCAACAACGAGTTCACAGACGTCGACAAGGTAGCTCTAAAGGCGCAGGAAGATATCACAGCTCGGAGGTTGGCGTTTGCTCGCACCTCTAGCGATACAGGAGACCCCCCTTTTGCCCTCTGATTTTGCCCTTTCTTTTCCTTTTCTGGTTTCCTCCTCCTTCTTCCTCGCCTCCTTCTCCTCGCCTCCGGCCCCCGGCCTTTCTTTCTCGGGTTTGGTTCCGATGTACTGCAACCTTATTTCTGTTATTCATCCAATCTATGAGTAAGGCAGAGCTCCTGCCACCCGTTCGAAAAAAAAAGCCTAAGCTAATGAGTTGAACTTCCTAAGTTTTGATAACATATACAATTCGTTGGGTTTGAAAAATTTACAAACCTTGCTTTTACTCTATTGCCACTGTTCTGAATTATGAATGACTTGGTCTGTGCTGGATACCATGCCTACAGGTTTGTAACCACTACTGAATGGATTTCCAGTCGGAAGTAACTGCACTTGTTTGTATTCTGAGAAAACAAGTTTGTACATAGAATCTCGAACTAGCTCCTCGGTCACCAGTGTTCAGCCCGAGTGTCCTTGGAGAAGTTCCTGCAGCAACTGTATCAACTTGCTTAAATCGATCTGCTTTCATGGAGTCATTGTTAAAGTTGTTAAGAGGTTCTCACACAATAATGCTGATGCTATGCCCTTCCGGAGGTGTTCTTTGTGGTGATACACGAAAATTAGACAAATGTACTTGTGGTGGTAATGATAGTTCAGTGACTGGAAAAACTGCTTCTGCTATGGTGGATGCAAGGCTTTTGTAAGGAGGTGGGTAATGATGGAATAGACTTAGCTACAGGCCGCACGTCTAGACCAGGATGCTTTACTTTGTCTGTAGCTGATGAGGCTAACAAAGATACAGAAACGTTGAATGACACTATCCACACAGATGCAATAGAACAAGGGGGCTGTTAATCGTTGTCACAGCGCTGGTTTGATTTGCAATCAGACTGCTGATCATGTGTCCCACAACTTGGAAGATGGAAGTACTGAAAAATTAGAAGCTTAACGGCTATGATTTATAAAGACTTATTTAGTACAGTATCACCCAAAGAGAATTCTTGTGCAGACCCTGAATAGCTGAGGATTTGGAAAATAGTTCAGCCAGGGATACACATAAGAGCAAAGAGTTGAGACTGCACAAGGTTTCTCCTGCAAGTAGTTCGTTTGATCGTGATGCTTATGAGAAATTGATCGATGTGCTCTTGTAGAAGTATTCCTGAGGCTTCAGGGAACAATGAAATGGTACCATATGAACATAGAGCAGCGTGTGCTCCGCGAGCGAGACGGAAAAGAAACTAATCGTAAAGCATCAAATCAGATGATGGTCCCAAACACTACCGGAAAACTGATGTTTGCCGTGTGCACACTAATTTGCCGAGTGTTTTATCTCGGGCACTCGGCAAAGACACCCTAAACCGAGTGCCCCACGGATAACACTCGGCAAACATCTAACACTCGGCAAAACAAGCCGTTTGCCGAGAGCCTTCATCTTGACACTCGGTAAAGAACATTTTTGCCGAGTGCCCCGCGGGTAACACTCGGCAAATATAGAGACACGTGCCATTTCTCCCCGCGGTTGACGGAGGGGCGACGGCATGGTTTCTTTGCCGAGTGTTTTTCGTCGGGGCACTCGGCAAACAGCTGGCCCCGTTAGCACTGTTCATGTTTACCGAGTGTCGTGGTTAGGGCACTCGGCAAACCTTGTTTTTTTCATGTTTTCTTAGTTTCAATTATAAAATTATTACTTATATAGTGGTCTTGAAACTTTTTGTACAGTGAACATACACCAATACATGTATCATGTCAAACTTTGGCATTTTCAGGGTCCGGTTGCTATATTTAAGCGATTAAATGCATTTCTATGCATTTAATGGATATAATTCAAATTTCAGCTGCAGGTACATAAAATAATCGTCATAAATGGGTAAAAAAATCTATTGGTGGTCTTTAATGTATGCTTAGGCCTTATGTAAGGAAAGAAGAGGAGGCCCAGACACCAGGTGGCCGAGGACTCGGGCAGCAACATGGTGGTTATTGCCATTTTAATTCTCAAAAATTCAAACGAAACCCAAAAATCACGAAACTTGGCATGGTGTCATGATATGACCCTGAAAGCTGTGGTAAAAAATTGAAAATGTTTCACAAAAGTTGTCACGTAGACTGCTTACAAACAGGACCATCTCCGAGAAAGAAACTAGGTTTCGAGAGGGAACAGGTCAGGTTTGCATGCGAAGCGACCGCTGCTTCATCGGTTGGACTTGAAAACTTTTCCACAGTCAACATACACCATTACATGTGACATGTCAAAATTTGGCATTTTTCCGGGTACGTTTGCTATATTTAAGCCATTAAGTGTATTTCTAGGCATTTAAAATTTATAAAATATTAAATCAATTCAAAAATTATGGAAACTCATACAAAACAACTTATATGTAGTATATTACATGTAAAAAATGTATTGAGGTATATAAGATAAAAAAGTATTAGGTATACAAGTGTTGCATTTGGGCAAGTCATATGGAAGGTCTTTGCCGAGTGTTACACTCGGCAAACAGGTAGTTTGCCGAGTGTCCACTTTCTGACACTCGGCAAACGAGGAGACACGTGGCAAGCTGTGTGTATGTGAGATCAGTTTGCCGAGTGTCCATTTTACGACACTCGGCAAATAAGCTGTTCGCCGAGTGTCCAGTTGCTGACACTCGGCAAAGAAGGCTAGACGTGGCAACTTGTATGTTTGCCGAGTGTTCGTGGTCGGACACTCGGCAAACCCGGGCACTCGGCAAAATATGTTTATTAGGGCCAGATCTAATCCCCGCCGCGCGCGTCCAGATCTAATCCCCGCCCGCCCGCCGCCGCACCGATTCGGCCCGCCGCCGCCGCCGCTTCGCCCCGCCGCGCCGCGCCCGTGCCCTCGCCTCCCGTCGCCGCCGCCGCCGCCCCGAGGCCGCCTCCTGCCGCCGCCGCCCCGCAGCCCCCGGCCGCCACCGCCCCGCAGCCCCCGGCCGCCACCGCCCCGTAGCCCCCGGCCGCCGCCCGCAGCGCACCGCCGCCACCTCGACACCGCCGCCATCGCCGCCGGCTTCCCCGGAGGCTGTCGCCGCCCCTCGCTGCCCACTACCGCAGCCCGGCCGGCCCTCGCCGCCCCACTGCCACAGCCGGCCGCCCCTCGCCGCCGCTCTCCTGCACCCCGCCACCACCGGCCGCCTCCCCCTCTGCCCCTCAACGCCGGCCACCGCAAGCTCACCGCCGGCCCCCTCTGCCCCTCAACGCCGGCTTTGATGAATTTGAAGCAGCAGTAGTAAGTTTTGAGTTCATCATATGCATCTTTTAGGTCCTCTGTTACTGAATGGAGTCCCTGAATAGTTCCTCTTTTCTCCATAGACCATATTCGCACACACAATAGCACTCACAAGTTTTTTCATGTAGGAATAGGACAGAGTTTGCACTTGGCAGGAAGTTGAAGATCCATTATCATCCAGAGATTGAAAGACTCACAAGGTATGCAATCGCAGCTCTCATAGAGTTAGAATTGTATGCCATAGAGTAGAATAGCTGGCCCTGTTCATGTGATATTGTCATTTTAGATTATTTATCTAAGGCCCTGTTCGATTCACAATTAATTTAACTAGGTTAGCTAATTTTAATTCGGGTAGAAGTTTAACCTTAATTTTATGTTTGATAGTTAACTCGATTAACTCAAATTACTATTTGGCTAGATTAAGGGGTTAACAATACAAAAATCGAATTTAGAATACTGATTGTATTGGGTTAAGTTAACCCCATTATATGTTGGTCAGTTGTTGCATTTTCTTGTTTATTAGCCAATCATTCACATTAGATGTTTGATTAGCATTTCCTGCTTTAGTATTGTCATGTTAATAATTTCTCAACTTACTACGTCAGTTAAGCAGTTGTAAATCTGTGTCCTCACCGTATTGCTTGTGGTATTTTTCTAATTCATTTTCATTCCTTTGCTTGTGGTCTTGTAAATGTTACTATTTTGATATAAGTGTAGAGAATAATTTGATGAAAATGATTGAATTGCATCGCAAATTAGACCTCTAGTTAATAACGTATTATATAGGCTAGCAGGTTACAGAGCTGAAGTCCTCCTACAGATTGACAGGAAAAAGGCTAGTATTGTTTCGGTTTAAGCCATCTACCTCTCAGACCTACCATATGATTAGGCTACAAATCTTTAATCAAATAAAGTCACGTAACCTAGGCGTCTCCCGTTCGAAGGAGTTATGGTTATAAATATGCAAGTCTTTGCATATCTATAACCGTAACTGCTTCGAATTGTCCACGTTTTTTTTGGACAGCCCGAGGATGTGTAGACTGGGTTTGTTTCCATGCTCTACTCCGATCCGAGACAGAGTTTCGGTAGCGTCTCCCCTTTGTTCTCCGGATACACATTCTCTTGGTTTGTTGCCGAGACGTGTATTTGGAGAACAGCGGGGAGGTGCTGCCGAAATTCTGTCTCGGATCGGAGTAGAGCATGGAAACGGCCCAATCTACACATCCTCGAGTGGGATTAGGACCTATCTTTACCTAGTAGATAGCTGATGCATGTCTATTCCCAAAATATCAGAGGATGGATGACCGTGAGTGGATGTACACGGGCCGCTCTAGTCAGGGTTCTTTGACCGATGAATGGATTCAGAAGACCGACGCATTCTTGGAAGTAGCATTTGCAAGGGCTAAGGGACCTCGTGGCACTTGGTGTCCCTGCAGTATTTGCGGAAACTCGCGTCGACAAACAAAGGAGGTCATGGGCCAACACCTTTGCAAGAATGGGTTTATGCCAGAGTATACCCGGTGGATCTACCATGGTGAGTCCGAACGTGCCAGAGAGGAGGTGGTGCGACAACGCACGGACGACTATGATGCCGGAATCGGAGACATGCTAGATGACTTTGATGAAGCACATGTGCGACCTATGGAGGAAGTGCCGGAGCCAACCGCAAAGGCCTTTTATGATATGTTGTCTGCGGCACAGCGACCCCTTCACGGGCATACCCAGGTTTCTCAACTGGATGCCATCGCACGCCTCATGGCTGTCAAGTCCCAGTTTAGCTGGAGCCGAGAATCCTTCGATGTAATGCTGACAGTTATTGGTAGCCTTCTCCCGGAAGGTCACATTCTGCCAAAGAGCATGTACGAGTCGAAGAAAGTCCTCCGTGCACTTAAGATGCCATATGAGCAGATACATGCTTGTCCAAAGGGATGTATCTTATTTAGGAAAGAACACGCGGAGGCAAAGTACTGTGTGAAGTGCGATTCCTCTAGGTATCTTGAGGTATATTCTGGTGATGGTCAGAAGAGGCAGCTGACAATCCCCGTGAAGATCCTTCGGTATCTTCCATTCATACCGAGAATCCAACGGCTTTATATGACCGTGGAATCTGCCAAACAGATGACATGGCACAAAGACGGGCGTCGATACAATCCTGACAAGCTGGTACATCCATCGATGGTGAAGCATGGAAGAGGTTCGATATGATTCATCGTGAAAAAGCTCTAGAGGCTCGGAATGTACGAATTGCGATAGCAACTGATGGGTTCAATCCATATGGTATGACGACTGCCTCGTACAGCTGTTGGCCCATGTTTGTTATTCCCCTCAATCTCCCCCCCGGCGTCATCTTCCAACGACAGAACATATTCCTGTCGCTGATAATTCCAGGGCCTGAATACCCGGGAAGAATATGAGTGTGTACATGGAGCCGCTGATGGATGATTTGGTCCATGCTTGGGAGGACGGGGTCTGGACATACGACCGAGCTACGAAGACAAACTTCAAAATGCATGTTTGGTACCAGTACTCCCTACATGACCTACCGGCGTATGGGATATTCTGTGGCTGGTGTGTGCATGGTAAATTCCCATGCCCAGTATGCAGGGCGGCTCTGATGTTCATTTGGTTGACGAAGGGTGGCAAGTATTCTTCCTTCGACAAACATCGACAATTCCTCCCTCTTGACCATCCATTCAGACGAGACATGCAGAACTTTACGAAAGATGTAGTTGTCGAAGGCCCTGCACCCCAAATGATGATTGGTGCCGCGGTTCGTGCTCAGTTAGACACTCTCGAGGTCAATGCGGAAGGAGATGGTTTTCTGGGATATGGTGAGCAACATGCCTGGACTCACAAGTCGTGCTTGTGGAACCTCCCCTATTTTGATGACCTTCTTCTTCCACATAACATTGACGTAATGCACACTGAAAAGAATGTCGCCGAGGCAATTTTTGGTACAATCATGGACATTCCTGAGAAGACAAAGGATAACGTTAAGGCTAGAGTGGATCAAGCGAGATTATGCAATAGACCAAAGCTAGACATGGTGCCTCACGGAAGCGGGAAGTCATGGAGAAAGCCTAAGGCCGATTTCGTTCTGACGAGGGCCCAAAGGAGGGAAGTACTACAATGGTTCCAAACCTTAATGTTCCCTGATGGGTATGCAGCGAATCTGAAGAGGGGAGTGAACTTAGCTACTTTGCGAATCAACGGGCTCAAGAGTCATGACTACCACATATGGCTTGAGCGGTTACTGCCGGTGATGATTCGAGGCTATGTCCCTGAGCATGTTTGGATAGTGCTGGCGGAGTTGAGCAATTTCTTCCGCCACCTTTGTGCTAAAGAGTTATCTCGTACCGTGGTTGCAGACATGGAAACAATGGCGCCTGTGTTGCTTTGTAAGTTGGAGAAGATCTTTCCACCCGGCTTCTTTAATCCGATGCAGCATTTGATTTTGCACCTCCCGTATGAGGCACGAATGGGGGGGGCCTGTGCAGGGCCGTTGGTGTTATTCAATTGAGAGATTTCAAAAGGTTCTTCGAAGTAAATGTAAAAATAAATGCAAAATTGAAGCATCCATAGCAGAGGCATACATCCTGGAAGAGGTGTCAAACTTCACAACAAAATACTATGCTGACAATCTTCCGAGCGTGCATAATCCACCCACTCGTTACAATGCTGGCAACCCCGAAGATGAATCAAACCTTAGCATCTTTAGAGGGCAACTAGGAAGTGCAAGTGGTACGACTAACAAGACCTTGAAACATGAAGAGTGGCGCGTTATTATGCTATATGTCTTGACCAACCTAACCGAAGTGGAGCCGTACATGCTGTAAGTTCTCAAAAATTTATTTCTAATACATGTCACAATTTTGTGTCCAACTCCCTTGTTTCTCATTGCTACAGGGAGTTTCACGAGCAATTCTGGCGTGAATCAAGGGAAACCTACCCTCCACGAAGCTGCGACCCTTCTTAGAGAAGGTGTGGGTAATGGCTTGCCCGATTTTATTTCTTGGTTCAAACAAAAGGTAGTGTCCAATACATGCTCGTACTTAGTTTGACATTATAAGTTGCTCTATGCGACTAACCTAACAAACTACCACAATCCGGACTTGTAGGGAAAAACCGATCAGTCTATGAGTGCTGAATTGAGACAAGTTGCTGATGGCTGTGCCTATAGGGTCAGGTCATTTACGGCTTATGACGTGAATGGATATCGCTTTCATACAACAAGCCACGAGCAGAGTCGGCCCAATCGAAGAACAACAAATACCGGAGTTTTTACGGCAGGCTTAGATGGGGTTGAGTACTACGGAAGAATTGAAGAAATTTACGAACTCAATTTTGATGGTTGCAAACCTCTTAATCCTGTCATATTCAAATGCCATTGGTTTGATCCTGAAGTAGCGAGACGGACCCCTAATCTTGGGCTAGTCGAAATTCGACAATCGTCCGTCTTACCCGGAGACGATGTCTATATTGTGGCTCAACAGGCCACGCAAGTTTATTACCTCTCTTACCCGTGCCAAACCGTCGACCGTCTTAAGGGTTGGGATGTTGTGTACAAGGTACCACCACACGGTAAACTACCTGTCCCAAACAATGAAGATTACAACATAGACCCCAACACATATGATGGAGAGTTCTTTCAAGAAGATGGGCTCATAGGGAATTTCGAGATAGACTTAACCGAGGCTCAGGGCATGGAAGTAGACAATGAAATTGGTGCAGATGAGGACGCCGGAGACGAGGTTCACAATGTGAATGACTTAGAATTACTTCAGCGGTTACACCTAAGCTTTGATGGTGATGACGACGTTCCTCCTTCCGAGCACCAGGATGATTATCTCGACATGCGTGACAGTGATGATGAGACTTATGATCCAGCTAATCCCGATGATGATGATTATTTCTAATACATGTATGATCCGTACTAATTGATTTCTTATTTGTCATACCCATGTTATTTTCTAAGTATGTTTCGTTTATTGTCGCTGATATTTAGCTGTATTATCAGTATGTTTCATTTATTGTCGCTGATATTTAGCTGTATTATCTGTGCAGTTGATTGAACAATGGTGGGCGGTATGAGGAAGACGTTAGCGTCGCTTTACTCGAAGGCGAAGGGGAGAGAGTCCGATGCAGCTGAAGGGTCCAGGAAGAGAGCTCGGGGTAGACCCAGGGGTGGAGGCAGGGGTCGAGGGAAGGGTGGAGGCGGGAGGAGGCCAGAGTCGCCTGTACCTTCGGCGCCGTCTGGGTCTGACTCTCTACCTTCCGCTCACTCTGCCTCTGAGGAGGAGGTAGGGGTGGAGGAGGAGGTACAGGTGGAGGAGGAGGCAGGGGTGGAGGAGGGGGCAGGGGTGGAGGAGGAGGAGGCAGGGGTGGAGCAGGAGGCAGGGGGTACCTCTTCCTCTACTTCTTCTCGTGTGTGGTTGCGAGGTCCCTCGAGCCTCCCGAGGCGACCGATACCTTCAGAAAGACGCCCGCTTATTCGACCCGATGGAGAGAGGTAATTAACTCTAGATGTTGTCACTATTTTTTCCTTTGGTATGTTCAAAATTACAATAGAAACTAATAATTTATCTTAATCACTTGGGCAGGGTTGGCAGAAGGTTGGTGCGGGTGATCACGCACGCCATGTGAACGGCGTCCTTGGACTTTTGATCAAGGAGAAGTTCCCTGGCATGGTGCAGTTTAACGGAGTTCTCGAGCCGGCGTACACATGGGCCCACTACTCCGCCGCGCCGGACGCCCGTGATCGGGATGGAAGGGAGTTCGCCAACAGAGCTGAGCGGGTGAAGGCCGAGTTGTGGGTAAGTCTTTTTTCGCACTACATTACTCAATACATCGCACTGCTTCAACATTCTTGAAATAATGACTGGATACATCGTGTCTATATGCAGGATTTTTTCAGATGCGAGCCGGGATATGAGGCTAAGGCCGATGCTGTGGCTGACAAAGCCGCCAAGAAACTAGTCAAGGACATGTACTACGAGGCGCGCGTGCAGGCCGTGATCCAATTCCACGCGGAACACCTTGGAGAGAGGGTCACTAAAAGAGACGCTAGGACCATGAAGCTGACCCGGGATCAATACATACGGGTAAATGTAGTACATTAATACTTATTATTTCTGAAATTACTTATGCTTAATTTTATCTTCTTATATATCATGTACTTGATGCCGTAGGTGCCTCCGAGGTGGTGCGCCCTCGATCTGCAGTGCTGGGCGCAGATCGTGGACAAGTGGTGCGACCCCGCGTGGGAGGAGAATCACAACGCTTGTCGGGAACGGCGTTTGTTGATGAGAGGTGCACCCACACCATCAAGCAACCTCAACCTCGCTGGATACGCGGCTAGATGGGTACGCAAACGCATTTCTTTATTTTAATGCTTAATTCTGTTTAATTTCTTCGCGGACGGTCCCTTAAAGAATCATATTGCTTTTCTTTGGCAGTCGGCGGCAAACGAAGGTCAGCCTTGCTCCCAGTTCAAGGCTTACGCTTTGGCCCACAAGTCGAAGGCGATGCACGGCGTCAATTATAATCCGGAAGACCCGCCCTCGGCGTACAGCAACGAGTCCGTCCACAGTCGCCTCGATGGATACACATCGATGGCAAAGGCGGTCCACGGCCCAGAGTACGATCCGAGCGCACATGACCTTGATGGGGAGGTGGTTATGAGGGCGGGAGGAGGCAAGAAGCATGGCCGGTTCTGGATTGGCGACGGCACAATCGATACGGCCTGCACTCCCTCTCTCTCTCAGCTTCGAGCCCAGAGCACGACCTCCAGCCCGGCAATACGCCCTCGCCCAGAGCATACACGGTTCCAGATGAACGAACTCCAGGTTATTTCTATTTCATTCGTCATCCATGGTTTTTACATACTTTTGCATTGCATTGTAACATTCGGATGAAATACTGTAGGCCCAGCTGGAACAGGAAAGGAGGCGACGGGAGGAACTAGAGGCGTCCATCGAGCAGAGGATCGAGCAGAGGCTGGCGGCAGAGCGCACGCAAATGTATGAAATGATGAGGGGTGTCTATGCTGCAATCGGACAAGCTCCGCCAGCGATGCCAGCCCCTCCTCCTCAACCTGCTCCAAATACTCCGGTAACTTTATAACTTTCTAATCACTCATTCTAGTTTCTGAAATACCAAACTGATCTATATTCTCTCTTTTCTGCAGAATCAGTCAGCGGCATCGAATGAGCCCGGAGTTGGATATTCGCAGCACCAATGGGAGCCGTGGGTCACATTGACTCCGGTTAGTGTTTGCTTCTGACTCGCTACCTTCTGTGAACTCTGTATGTTCGTGCTTCTGAATTTTCTGTTTACTTTCATATGCATACTTCTTACTTTTAACTACATGTTTCTGCTTCTTGATTGATGCAGATTAAGGTGCTAATCAAGTCTGGAGTATTCGGCCGTCTGAAGGTGCTTTGGTGTTATGACATTTGTGACATTTGTGCTTTGGAGTATTCCGCTTGATTGACTATGTCTTTGTTGTTTTCGTACCTTGTGATATTCTGTTGATCAAACTGATATGTGATTATGTGATGTATTGTTTATGTGATGTATGTTTATGTGACGTATGTGATGTATGTGATGTGTATGTGATATGGGGTGCTGGGGATATGGGGATATGGGAATATATAAATTGTTTTGAATTGCAGGGATTTCTGAAAATGAAAACAAAAAAAAATTAATGCACATTTTGCCGAGTGTTACACTCGGCAAACCAAGCTTTGCCGAGTGTAACACTCGGCAAAGGTGACACGTGGCGCAAGCCTGTGCAAACTGACATTTTTTGTTGCCATTTGGTACGATGTTTGCCGAGTGTCACTACCACGGCACTCGGCAAATAGCATGGGGTTTGCCGAGTGTCCCTCCACGGCACTCGGCAAAACAGTAGGGGTGTTTGCCGAGTGTCCCTCCACGGCACTCGGCAAACAGTAGGGGTGTTTGCCGAGTGTCCCTCCACGGCACTCGGCAAAGAGGAGAAGTATTTGCCGAGTGTCCTCACAATGCACTCGGCAAAGAGTAGAAGTGTTTGCCGAGTGTCCTCACAATGCACTCGGCAAAGAGGCCGTTAGGGCGCTCCTTCCGTTTAGTTACTTTTTTTTGCCGAGTGTCGGATTTGACTCTCGACAAACTTGTTTGCCGAGTGCCCGATAGAAAACACTCGGCAAACAGGGCTTTGCCGGCAGGGCGTACGCCGAGCGGTGTTTGCCGAGTGTTACACTCGGCAAACACTTTGCCGAGAGCATTTCGTGCTTCGCCGTGTGCCCTGGGCACACGGCAAAGGTCGAAAATCCGGTAGTGAAATGAGAACATCGGAACTTTACCCCCTCCAGATCTGAAATTTCCTGAAATGGTGAGTTTTAAACTCTGCACCTCAAGAAACAAACTAATGCTAATGTTTCTTCAATTTGAACCTTCTAAAATGATTAATCAGCAAAGTGAGACATCCGCTAGCCTCCCCTCTAGGTTGATCAATGTAAAGCTATAAACGTTACGGCAATTTCCAAACTAATTTTTACGGGTGTATTTATCTTTAAGGCGAGCTTGTTCCAATTATGTTCAAGTGTTCACATATATCTTTCTGTACAAAAAAATCATTGCATGTAAGTAAAATAGTTTATGAAATACTAATAGCAACAACAGAACAAGCAACAAACATATTCTCTACATACTTACACGTTCAATTCGGAGCATATGAAAGGTGAGGTTAATATTTTATTTTATTTTCAAGGAAAAGCTGAAGTTATATGATGTGACATTTATATAGAGCTACCACAAAATCTTAACTAGATCAATGCAATAGCATCTTGAGATGAGTTAATCTCTGGATGCCCGTACTGTAGCAAATCCCCTTTACGTTTTCATGATGATAACCATTTGCATATCTTCCAAGTCGAAAAGGGTCAGATTAAGGTAATTAGTAAATGTTTTGGAGAACTTATAGTGTATAACTAACTTAAAACCAATCTTAATCATGGGGAGAAATTGGTTAGATGATGTGTCTCATGAAGGCCTGAATACAATTTTGGAACGTGTGCTCTTCTTTGGGAATAACATACAACCTTCCATAATATTGACTGCTGAGATGTCCGTCTCAAAAGAATAAGAAAAGAAAAAAGAACAAAGAAATGACAATTTTCTTAGTTTTAGAATTTTAGAGTTCTAACTATACTTCTTTTCTCTTATCATTTTACTGTAATTGTTAATATGTTTCCTTGTGGCAAGAACATGTTTGAAACAAAGATAAAACAAAGGATCATGAAAATAATTACTGCTGGTTTGCAGAAGGTTATTGCTTCATTAGCTATAGGCTCATGTTCTAATTTATTTGCAAAGCCCATGGTTTTGTCTAATATTTTTAGTAGGTGATTAAGATTTAACCCCATAAGTTCATTTAATTTTTAGACAATAATTCTCAGTATTAGCTCCTGTGTTTTCGCTTATTTGTGACTGCCATTCAGAGCTGCAACACATGACCAGGTTGCTGCACTAAATATTTTCAAAATACCAAGTTCATCTTTAGTACTGTATTTACCTTAAACAAACACCTAAATATTTCCTCATCGTTACTTAAGTGTGCATACTGAAGAGAGCTATTAACCAGGACTTGCGTACCAGCTCATTGGTGGAGCAAAGTTATGCAGATAACATTCTTCAGCGTACTCCTAGATCACTAATGATCAGAACTCCACTTCCATATGTAAGTAGAAAATATGTATGATCCTTGTGATACTAATTATTTTTCAGTGTTGCTTGTACACCTGTAATTACTTTAGCTGTGCCTCAAAAAATGGATCCCTAACGGAATTGCAGGAATGTCTTCGTCAGTATCCTTTAGTCAGTAATAACGAACAACGTTTATATACTATTCCACAGCGAAGTCTGGATGTCATTGTTGAACTGGCACGCCTTTCCGCTATTCTGAAACAAAACTAGGCTCGAATTTAACCATAACTGACTTTTTTGATGTGTGTTCAGGCATGTCTTCGTCAATATCCTTTAGTCAGTAATAACGAACAAAGTTTATATACTGTTCCACAACGAAGTCTTGATGTCATTGTTGAAACTGACACACCTCTGCGCTATTCTGAAACAAAACTGGGATCGAATTTAACCATAACTGACTGGTTTGATGTGTGTGCTCTTCTTTGGGAATAACATAGAAGCCTTTCCTATTACTGACTGGTCAGATGTCATTTTTCCTACTTTTTCTAAAATTTACAGAGTTCTAACTATACTTGTTTTCTTTTGTCATTTTAACTATAATTCTTAATGTGTTTTCTTGTCGAAAGAATATACTTGAAATTCAGATGGATCAAAGATTCATGCAAATAATAACTATTGGTTTGCAGATTGCTAATGATTGGACGATCTCGCTAGTTGAACACTCGCGCCAATGCACGAACCCTTAACTCTTTGGAAAATGCCCAGACAGATCGGTAAATGATCGTCGCGAGACCACGAGCAACGATGGCCAAGTCCCTAATTCTCAATGGAACGACGGCTTGACCTTGGATTGCAGAATAAACAAGATCGCCTAATCCTCTCTCAGCTATCCTCGCATGAACGCTGGTACGAAAGAACAAGCAATAGCTATGTTTCAATTCTTATGCATAAAGTGGTCTGAGGCTAAAAGCCATGAAGTACAGCAGTATAGAAAGACTCTAGGATGTCCACCCTAGTGTCAGGGTCGAAATCCAACCTAATTCTAATTTCCCTAAATTACATGACTCTATTTAGAAAAAGATAGATAGAACCGATGACTTGTTGTCATGATTACGGATAGATCAAAATGAATCTATAGATGGGCGTTATATCCGTTGGAAAGCACTCAGAATTATCATTCCAATGAGTACTTATTTGCCTAATTTGGAGTTTGTATGAGGAAAGCATGGCTGTTTTAAATTCGGACCTCCTAGCTGTCTGAATCGAATTCGAACCGAGCCCAACCCTTTCTATTTTATGTTTCCTTGCCTTTTTCGCCCCAAGTCCGAGTGGAATCATCTAAGAAAGTTATTGGAAACCTTTGGATGGTCATGGGGGAGTTAGATCCCACCAATACTTGACGTCCAAGTCCCGGACTCCTCAAGTATATCATTTCATATTCGTTGTTCGAATCACTTCTAGGGTCATAACTTTCTCTAGAGAGTTCCAAATCATGCACTGTTTGATTTGTTGAAAAGTATACTTGATCTCCTGTTATCCTTTCTTCTCAAGTGGCACATTGTCCTCTCTCACCTCCCTCTTGAACTCCACATGTTCTTGAAAGTAAACACTTGTGAACAACATCAACGTCTCCTTCTAACTCTTGAGCCGAATACCTGAGTATTATTAAGGAATTGAATTTAGGTAGTATAAAGCTCTCATCAATAATATTAGCATATGCATTAAGGAGTGAATTCACCTGTTCATGAAGTAGCTTTGCTTTAGCTGTAGTTATTGGACCTTGTGGCAGCTCTATGTGTATCTCCTTATTGCCATGTTCATCAGCAGCTAGAAGATGATGACGAGCTAGGGATGCCCTCATCACCTATACGATGGTCCTGAACACAGCAAGAGTCAAAATCAAGAATGACATGAAGGCCATGATCAGTAAGCTGGCTGGCGGACATGAGCTGCATGGTTAGTTTGGGAACATGAGAAACAACATGAACATGAAAAGAGGGAGTCAAAATAGTGCCTTGTCCTACGAGAGAAAGAGAAGTACCATCTGTCATATGAACAATAATAGGAGCAGCTAGGGGATTAAGAGAAGTAAGACCGGTGGAATCAGAGCTCATATGAAAAGTAGTAATGGAATCAAGAATCCATGGTGATGTACCTGAAGTTGTGTAAGGTGGCCTCTTATAACTAGACTACTGAGTAGCAAAACCGGAGGAAAGCGATGGTGCAGAAGCAAGTCAACACAACAGTGTGAGGATTTCCTTTGTGGCAGAGGTAGCAGAACCCCTTGGATAAGAATGGTCGGCAGAAACCAATGGTGCAGCTAGATGATGAAGCAACATAAGAATCTCAGAGGCAAAAGCAGAAAAACCCCATGATGAAGAGCTGGTAGCCTCCAATGCTCGTGGTAGGGCGGCCACATCGATGAGCAGAGTCCCTCTTCTTTCTGTAACAAGAAAGCTCCACATGTCCAATCTTCGTGAAATTGGTGCAATAAAAGACCACCACATGCTCCATAAATAACATCGCCCCCTCCACCCACAGAAGAAGGCTTCACTGATGGAGGGACAGTGGTAGAAGCAGCAAAAATTGGGGCCTGAACAGCAGAGGACTGGTATAGGAGGCCCGCACCACAAAGACCCAATGAAGAACCACAAGAGGAAGACATTGTACCCCCTTTTTTTTACGAAACCTTGTGAGGGCCGGTTGCGTAAATCGAGTAGCAAATAGATCATTGACGGCTGAAGAGGACGCCAGGAAAACCGGCGGCAAGATCACCGGCAGCCGGTCGGCAATGAGGTCACCGATGAGCACCTATGACAGAAAAGCTGGCGGCTTCCAGGCAGTTGTTGCCTCCTCCTAAGTAGAGCAGCGGTGGCTGGCTACTAAGCATAGCAGCTCGAAGCTCCAGCGGGTGGCCTACGACAGTCCGGCAGGCGGCCTGGCTAGCAGCCGGCGCTGGAGGTGGCATGCAGGCTAGGGAGATCTTGCGAGATACGGCTGAAAACGGCCTGAATCCCGGTGGCAGCAACGGCGCGAGGAGGGTCTTGGTGGCCGCGGCTCATAGCAGCAGTGGTGCATCCAGGACGAAGGAGGCATGACGGTGATAGCAAGCTCAGGAAGAAGAGCTACAGTAGCAGTGGTGGCAGCAATGGCGTATCCAAGATGAAGGAGACGACGTGCAGTGACCGATGTGGTGGATTGGCGGAGTGAGTTGTGGCGTGTCAATGGAGAGATTGAATGGAAGGGTGATAAAAAAAATTCTAAAACCCTAATCGGTTCTTGATACCATGTTAGGAGGAATAACAACTTGTATTACTCCAAGCCAATAGGCCAATATATATGGTACAAGGTATAGGTGTATATGGTATATCTCTAAATCATAGGAAAGGAAATACAATACAACTCTAATAATAGCTATCGACATGATCCTTCGATCATCTATCGATATTCTATTATGTACCTGAATTATAATTCCCGATAGGGGTATAGAACTGTTCTTCGGAATGCCTTGACACCTATATCTTTATCCATTTGACTATGGTTTCCCTTTCAAGTTGAACCATAGTTGGTACTAAACTAAAAATCCTAAACCTCTACCAGTGGCATCGCCTTTTTGATCAGGAATCCTTCTATGTCTTTTGACTGTAGCCGTTAATCATCTTTCTTTTAGATCAAGCGATGGATATAATCATGTGAGGATCTGCCCATCTCACTTACATGCCCATGGGACCATTCATGTTTCCTTGAGCATCGCGGCAAATATGCGGTTGCTCAAATCCTACCATCATTGGGATGTTGAAACAATCTAATATGCCGATAATGCTTTCTCGACAAAGGATATTGAATCTCAACGATCCCGACCTTCGATCGGAACCCGATGGTCAGTACTGTTGCCGTCCCTGATGGCAGGATTTCAACGTACGCCTTCGCATCCCCTGGTCTGTTTACCTTAAATCCAAGCCTTGGGTTCGATGTCAACAAACCATTTTAACCCTAACCATCATCTTTCCCTCCCGGCGGGACCCACATACCGATCAACGTTATTACGTTGACATACGGACCCCACCATCCGCCACCCATCTAACCTCAATACATCCAACATCCAACCTTACGGTGTCATCTCAACTGACAAACCCAAACTCTGGGTTATGTCGACCATTTACATTCAAACTATGTACGATGTGGACTAGTTCACTCTTTTCCTTTATGGGGCCTACGTATCGAGTAGTGCCATGCTACTCTTGTCTATCCCTAGTCCAAAACCCTGCCAATATCATAAGTCATGGTTTCCTATGCCGGTTGTATCATGACACCAACATGTGGACCTCGTACCTCGTATTCTTTTGATACCCTCATCCGGTCACGCTCATTGCACCATGTGATGTGATAGTGATCCTCCGGTAGGTATTGATCACTTGATCCTAACAGTTTAATTGAGATCTGGTCCTAGTGTCAACAAGTCACTTGGATAGGCCGCTAGATCTTCCATTGCTATGATCGTAAGTTTTCAGAATTATTCCGCATCCTTGGAATCTCTCTAGCCGGTATACCTCTAGACAACCGCGTAAACCTTTGTCTTGAGCCATTTGTAATTGTCCCCTTGCGGAGAGGCAATGTCCTTCACTCCCGTACCAGTAAGTATGATCCATCCACGATTGTTAAACCAAGACATCTGGCAAACTTATTCTGTTAATCATTCTTGGACCATTGACAACTGACCCATGCAAGTTGCAACTAATGCCTTTTTGGTGGACTTGGTCCATAGACCAATGTCAGATGTCATGCTCTCAATTGGAACTAATTCCAACTTTGAGAACCTATGTCATATCTCAACCTGCTGGTTACCCAAATCTAATTCATTTTCGGGATAACCCTGATCTGGGTACTTAACGGATGCACTCATGTCACACTTCTTGTCTTTTCCTCCATTCCTATCCAAATATCACATTATCACCAATCATCCTTTGTTTCTCGTTTTGCATTGGGTTATTTGGAGTTTTTTATTTGTTTGCTTCCATTCTATTTGTTTTACGATGAGTAGTGAGTAACAAGGTTGACCAAGAGCAAGTTCAAGGAGGAGAAGGATACGTCAACGAAGGCATGCCCCCTTGTGTTGATCATGTTGATCCTATATTTTGCAAAGTCATTATATGTTGTCGATTATAAACATGCATGTTGTTTAACAAATTGTTTATCAAATGCTTTATGTTTCAGTTCCAACTGAACCTTGAATCCATGTAACCATATCTTATGTTATCTATAGTAGTTGTTTAGTTAATATTAGAGGTTGTAATGCTTAGCCCTACAAAATTAGTGAAATCTCTTTATTCCTCGTCCGAGGGATATTCATCATTTGAGTCACTTGAATTGTTATCACTTTGTGATAAGTTGGGCTTGTTGAGTATTGTCTCCCTTTATTTGAAATTTTGTCTAAATTCTACATTGGGTGAAACTTACTACTAAGGTGTGGACAACAACTGAATTGTTGAGATGGATGGTTTTTGAAAAACATTTGGTTGTTATGGGGTTATGCTAGAGTTGCCTACACATAAGAACCAAATCATGAAATCAGGAAATTTGTGAACCAAGTGCAATCACAAGTCTGTTATGGGTATTGACTTGGCCAATTAATTTGTTAAAACCTAGATTGACCTTGTGCAGGAGAATAAACAAGGGATACGCCTTGAGGCAACTATTACTGATAACTATCCTAGAGTTAGCCTGGTGGGCAGTGTCAACTAGGAGACAACATTGTAAAGGCCTCGTTGTAAGGGTTCGGTCAGATTCCTCAGAAGAGTGTGAAATCTCAGGTTAATCTTACATCATGTCGGTAAAGTATACAACCTCTGCAGAGTACAAAACTAATCGATTAGTCATGTCCATGGTACGGACGGCATAAAATCTGTTCATGGCAAGAAATATGTCTTCTCTCTAATGCTCTTTCCTCTCTCTCAGTTCTTTCCCTTATATTGGAATGAGTATAGGTTGTCAGAACATATTATCGGGATTAAGGCTTAGACCTTACTCGACCAGTGTTGGTGGTTAAAATCTTCACTAGAAAAAACCTCAGTTATTAAAATTATTTTGATCTCAAAATCGTCTTCGAAACTATTATAGTAATTCAATTGAAATGTTGTTTGTGCAAAAAAGTCACAAAGCCATCTTTTGCCTTGCAACATTGGCAGGTTTCCTTAAAAAAGGGACACACTGAGTACGCAAAGTACTCATCGAGCATCTCATTTTGGGCATGTTCAAATAATATGATGATGATGGAGAAGAAGATGGTGATTATCATGATAGAGTTGAGAAATAGGTCACGTTGGACTTTATCGATTCCCTGTGGCTGAAATGAGGACTTCTACACTCTATTATTTCTACCGTATTTTTGAATGGTAAATGACCTAAGTCCTAAGTACTTTATTTAGCCATGTGGCAACTATTATTCCAATGACTTGTATGTGTGCAGTGGTATTATTTCAAGCGTGTTCATTAGCTTAATCTAGGACTAATAAGGATATAAACAAAAGGGGTCTAGAAGTTACTTTCGTACTCTAACAAGTACGGAGTCAAATCCATTCTGGGCGTCGCAAGCCCTGCGCCCATGCTCCTTCACTGGTGAGCTTGAGCTGCAGCCATGGCGGCATCCCTATTGGTTCTCTCTCTGATTCGACTCATACCCTGTGGCAGCAGCTGGTGGTGGCGTGTTGCCCATATGAGGCATCCTGACATCCGTTGAGGCGGCAAGGCCATGTGGATGCTACTTTGCCACATATGACCTGACATCTGGGGCATACGGGTCAGAAAGTGCGATTATAGAGAAGGAAATGGCCCAGTTAGGGTTCTCTATTACCAATTACCCCTATAGTTGTGATTATGTGATTTTTTATAATGCCCCAAAAGTTGGGGTCCCGTGAAATTTACTCTTTAATCTTCTAATATTTGGCAAAGGCCACTTTGGAACACGAGTAAAGTTGCGGGAAATGCTACGACTTCTAACATTCTGCTGTGACTGGTACACATATAGTACACATATAATTGTTATTATAGGTAAATCTCAGTGCAATTTCAGCCAGATGAAGTGATCTGATGGAATTTAAACTCCTTTTTATTTCATGTTTTTTCTTTTGGTTTGTTACTTTAAAGCATCTTCTATGCTGCTGCTGTAGTACTGGTTTTTTCCCATCTAAGCATGATTAGTGTTAGGCTAGTCTTCAACCATGCTCAGGGATGAAATATTCTAGGGCAAATAGCAATCATGCGATATTGTTTTAGGGCTTTTACTGTGTACTGCTTCTTTGCTAAATCTCGAAAGATGTAACTCATTGTAGGGTAGCTCAGTTGCTCGAATCGTCGCTGCAGATAAGCTGCAATCAAAGGATTCACATTATAAAGGTAGTTAAATATCACATGATTTTTTATTTCTATTGTACTCAGCTTCCACATAGTGGCAATAATATCATAAGGCTTGTTATCAGTTATGTGATTTAGGAGCTAAATTATTTTCTCTGTTTCCTGATGTATCCTTTGAACAAAAATAGAGCCTGCAAATAGTTCCCGCAACAAATGTATTTAAGTTCATTTCTTTGTTGAACGTAGACAGTCATTAGTTACACAAGGCACCAGGTTTTAGATATTTATTTTTGCACATAACCACATGTAAACGGTGCTTGGTAAGGGCATCTCCAATGTTGAAAAAATAGAGGTCTTAAGCAAAGAAATGAGCTTAAGACCAGGTCTTAAGCATTGTGGGACAAGGTCTTAAACTAAAGAACTTAAGACCGGGCCTTTGCACTAAGACCAGTCCACAAGGGATTAAAATACAATATGTGAACTATAGCTACTGATACAATCGGTTAGTTTATATTATTTCACATTTGGTAGTTGGCTGGGGGTGGAAAATATTTTCTGACTCGCGGGCTCCACCTTAAGACCCAAAACCGACTTATACACTGCAGGATTTTAAGTCAGCTATAACAAATGTGGTGGACCCCACCTTAAGACCGACTTAAGGCATAAACACTGGAGATGCCCTAACACGTTGTATTGCTAATGGCTGCTTACATGTGGCGCAAATTGTTATTAATGAAGGTTTACATCTCGTATGTGAAAAAAGAGTTAAAACCTGGTATTTTGTTACTAATCACCGTTAAATTTACTGAATAATGTATGAGAAACAAACTGTTGACAAGAAGAAGACCTAGAAAGAGGGCAAGGAGGGGCATTGAGCATTGGCGGTGAAAATCAAGGTAACATGTGCTGGTAGACTGGCCCAACCTGCAAATCAGCAAATGGGGATCACAACGATTGTAGTACTGGTTTTTTGCAGACCAAGTCACTACTACAGAATGGCTCATCCCGGACGGCACATCGCAGACGGGTTCAAGTGCCCGTCTAGGATAGAAGCCATTCCAGACGGCCCATGAACCAACACGTCTGTGATGACTTTTGCCCGGGACCTAGTGTCTTGGATGACAAGTCATTCAAGACGGGTCGCAGCCGCCCGTCTGGAAAGAGACATCGCAGACGGTTCATCCCGAAACCCGTCTGCGACGGAACCCGTTATCACAGACGGCTCGAGAATGACCCGTCTGCGATGACAAATCAGAGACGCACATGTTGTGAACCGTCTGTTATGTGTCAACACATCGCAGACGGCCTTGTGTTCACGTGTCTAGGATATGTCATTAAAGACGGTTCAAGTGGCTTAACCGTCTGCAATGATTTCTCCATCTTTATAACAGATCCAGTCCCTCCAATCTATTAGGGTTTCCTAAATCTGTCAGGCTGGTGGCGGCGGCTGAGGCGATTTGAGGCTATTTTGTGGGAGGAGAAGAAGATTGGAAGGAGATAATTGATTTGGTGTGCCAATTGGTTAGTACATTTGGTTATTTAGTTAGTTTAATTGCTATATAGCCCTAGATGTAGTGTCTTTATGTTAGAATTCTATTAGAAGTTAATTTTGGTTTAATAGATTTGTAGGTATTGATGAATGGTTTATTAATTGCATGTGGTTTAGATGTAATATATAGTATGCTTGGATGCATGGCTCTAGGTTGGATGGTTTTACGCATAATTAATTAGAGAAGTGAGAGAGAGCGATTAGTTCAATATTTATTTTGACTCACATAGATAATTAATAAATCAACATATGTTTATATGTATGCCATAGTGGCGATGGATCGAAGATGGATGTATGATGCGAACCGTGTGAGCCCTGAGTATATCAGTGGCGTGAATGAATTTTTAAGAGCGGCTGAGGATGATATGTCGAGTAGGAAGTCTGGTCATATGTGTTGTCCATGCTATGACTGCAAGAACGAGAAGATGTTCAAGAACACGACTCAGTTACAAGATCATTTGATCCATAGGGGATTCGTAGCCGGCTATACAAATTGGATCCATCACGACGAACACACGGAAGGGAGCGATGAAGGAAGTAGTGGCGAAGAGTTGGATCCGGAGGCTGCTGATGACTCTGAGTCGGATGAAGAGGATGCGGAGATGTGTACCAATGAAAACGATCTCGAGCAAATGTTGCGCGATGCTGAAGGTAATGACCTTGATAGCAGCCAATATGACAAATTTCTGGGTCTCATGGATGACTCGGAAAGACAACTGTACCATGGTTGCAAGGCGAAATATACTCGGCTATCAGCTGTTCTGGAACTGCTCAAACTGAAGGCAAGCGGAGGTTGGTCTGACAAAAGTTTTACTGCACTTCTAGAATTCTTGGCAGATATGCTTCCCGACGGGAACGAGTTGCCAAAAAGCACATACAAAGCTAAGAAGATTCTCTGTCCGTTAGGAATGGATGTACAAAGAATACATGCTTGTAAAAATGACTGCATCCTCTTCCGTAAAGAGTACGAGAAACTACATGGTTGTCCGGTTTGTAAGACTTCCCGATACAAAAAGCGCAACAATGCTACGGACGATGACATCGAGGGCAATGACGAGAGGACCGGCATTCCGGCCAAGGTTGTATGGTATCTTCCGATCATTCCTCGCCTGAAGCGTCTGTTCGCAAATCCGGAACATGCAAGGAAAATGCGGTGGCACGCGGAGGGGCGGAAAGTTGACGACTTGATTAGACACCCAGCGGACTCCATCCAGTGGAGAAACATCGACAGGAAATTCCCAAATTTTGGTGCGGATTCTAGAAGTGTACGGTTCGGGATGAGTACGGATGGAATAAATCCCTTTGGTAACATGAGCAGTTGTCACAGCACTTGGCCTGTGGCTCTTTGTATGTACAACCTCCCACCCTGGTTGTGCATGAAGAGAAAGTACATCATGTTGGCCATGCTGATCGAAGGCCCGAAGCAACCCGGAAATGACATAGATACGTACCTGTCTTTGCTGAAGGAGGATCTGAAAACACTGTGGCACGAGGGCGTGGAGACGTGGGATGCAGACAAGAGAGAGAACTTCACCCTACGAGGTTTGCTATTTTGCACCATCAATGACTATCCTGCGTACGGTAACCTATCCGGCCAGAGTACTAAAGGAGCAACAGCCTGTGGTCAATGCATGGAAGATACGGCCAGTTTATATCTCGAGAAATCGCGCAAAACCGTATACATGCGGCACCGTAGGTTTTTGCGCCGAAATCATCCTTACCGCAACTTGGCAACTGAGTTCGACGGAACCATCGAAGAGGGATCGGCTCCATCAGTTTTAACCGGGAGACAGGTATACAGAATGGTTGAAAATGTTGATGCTCTTCTTGGAAAGGGGCGTAAATTAATGAAGGGTCTGTGGAAAATGAAATCACTATTTTGGGGTTTGCCTTACTGGAAAGAGCTAGAAGTTCGCCACTGTATCGACATCATGCACGTAGAGAAGAACGTCTTTGACAGCCTAATTGGACTCTTGCTTAATATCCCTGATAAAACAAAGGACGGCGTGAAGGCACGTTAAGACTACGTGAAACTGGGCATCAGGCCTGAGTTAGCTCCGATAGAAACCGACAAAGGCCGAACCTTCCTCCCACCTGCATGTTACACACTCTCTAAAGCCGAGAAAATTGAGCTATGCCAGTGCTTGCACGATGTGAAAGTTCCAAGCGGCTACTGCGCCAACATCAAGAAGCTAGTTTCAATGCAGGAATTGAAATTATTTGGCATGAAGTCTCACGATTGTCACGTTTTGATGACGCAGATACTTCCTATTGCTATTAGAGGGATTTTGCCTGGTGATGTCAGAGATACAATCATAATGCTATGTCAATTCTTCGACAGAATATCACAGAAGGCGATAAGTATACCTGAACTGGATGCTCTGGAGGCAAGGCTCGTGGTTGTCCTATGTCGCCTTGAGATGTACTTCCCCCCGTCATTTTTTGATATCATGCCGCACCTCATGAGTCACCTAGTTAGAGAGATCAAAATGTGCGGTCCTATGTTCCTACGAAGCATGTACCCGTTCGAGAGATATATGGGAATTCTGAAGGGCTACGTACGAAATCGCTCGCGACCTGAGGGAAGCATTGTGGAAGGTTATGCCACCGAAGAGGTCGTTGAGTTCTGTTTGGACTACATGCCGCATGTCAACCCGATAGGTCTACCTGAATCACGACACGTGGGCAGGCTCCATGGTACCGGGGTCCTCGGAGCGAAATCCATCACTCCTGATCGGGACGATCATGCTCGAGCTCATTTCATGGTCTTGCAGCACATCTCGGTGGTTTCACCATACATCGATGAACACATGGAAATGCTAAGACATCAAAATCCAAGAAAAAACGAAGCGTGGATCAAGAAACAACATATGTCCCTATTCAACCAATGGTTCCAAGACCGGATCACCACCATGTCGTCATCTGATGAAATGCTGACATGGTTGTCAAAGAAACCGTACTTCACAGTCCGGACATACCAAGGATATGACATAAATGGATACACATTTTATATGAAGGCTCAAGATGCAAAAAGCACATATCAGAACAGCGGTGTTCGGGTCGATGCTACTGATTCTGCCGGTCATAAGCACTATTACTACGGGTTCATCGAGGAGATTTGGGAGCTCGATTACTTCAAGTTCAAAATCCCAATATTTCGGTGTCGTTGGGCCCACCTCTCGCACATTAAGACCGATGAATACGATGTGACTACTGTTGACCTGAGCCGTGTTGGCTACGGTACTGAACCATTCGTCCTCGCGAAGCATGTTCATCAGGTATTCTATATGATCGATCCGTCAAGCAAGAGGCGGCATGTCGTTAGAAATGGAAAAAGAAGCATCATAGGAGTCGACAACGTTGTTGACGAGGATGATTACAACAAATTTACCGAGAATTATTCCAGAGATTTGACATTCGAGGCTGAAGCCATGGAGGGAGCTAGGTCATACTACCGCAACGATCATCGTGAAGGGCTCACTTTCAAAGGGAAGAAGCAAGTAGTGTAAATAATTGCATGAATTGCTATGTACTCATGACTTAATTGCAATATTTTGCTTTTCAATGCATTGCTGTGTATACATGCATACACTGCTGGAATATGTTGGAATATGTGTGAGAGTTTTGCTTGCTGGAATGTTTGAGTTGGAATATGATGGAATGTTTGAGGGAGAATTATATATTTTGCTTAATTGTTGGAATGTTTGAGTTGGAATATGTTGGAATGTTTTGCTTGCTGTGTATACACTGCTATAAAGTCTGCAGAGGGCATGCTAGCATTTCCTAAGGCTAGCCAAAATTCAGGAAGCACATAGCCCCTGTACAGACTCATCGCAGACGGGTCAGACCGAAACACGTCTGGGATAAGTGTCATCGCAGACGGCCGGTATCCTAGCCCATCTGCAATGATAACTGATCGCAGACGGCTGGTATCCTAGCCCGTCTGCAATGATAGACTCATCGCAGACGAGTACTGTCCTAACCCGTCTGGAATGACACTCATCGCAGACGGTTGGGTAACTTAACCCGTCTGGGATGGGCTTACTACATATACGACCACTTAGCGAAATTCGGAACCCCGCGCCATTTTGCAATCTTCAATTCCCTGTGCCCTAATTCCCCTCCGGCGCCGCCGCTACCCGAGCCCGCGCCGCCACCACCCATTCCGCGCAGCCATCGGAGAAGGAGCCGAGCCCGCGCCGCACTCGTCTCCACCGCACCGCCGCCGGAGAAGGAGCCGAGCCCGCCCCGCCGTCGTCTCCGCCGTGCCGCTGTTTTCTCTCCACCGCGCCGCCGTCTTCTCCACCGCGTCGCCGCCGTCTTCTCCACTCCCGTCGTCGTCTCCTCCACAGGTAAGTGCCCCCTACGCTTCGTCTCTCTCTAATACCAGTAGCATTATCATCAGAAAAATTGTAAGCTGAGAGGATTGAAATTGTTTAGAAGCAACTGATGTTTAGAACTGATGTTTAGAAGCAACTGAGAGGATTGACTAATGTAACTGGGTGTTGCTTTTGTTTATTACACATTGCTTTGAGAGGTATTGCAAAACTACAGTGCCCTGTTCTCCATATCCAAACCATTAGACTTCCCTGATGAAGTTCATGCCTTCTACAATGATTGGTAGTTGGTAAATATAATAGCAAAGGACAGTAGAACAGGATGTGAGCAGTTTACTTATATGCTAGGAAGGAATTTGGATAGCACAACCAAGGTTTTAATGATATTGCTCCATTATTCCCCTGTTTATATATCCAAATGCAACTTTATAACCATTCCTAATGAAATTATCATAACGAATATTTTTTTTGAGTTGTGTACATACATCATTGTGTTTTCAATTGTCCTTGTGTTCCTCTATTAATCTAATAATCATAGGTTGAAGGGCTGAAATGGTGAACTTTAAATGAATTTTATCGTATTCCCATGTTATTAACTCACAAACCTTAATTGGATCCATGTTCTTCTAATTGTGCTAATTAAATAGGTCAGAATATGAAATTTCAGACATCTAGGTAACAAAAATTGAAGAATCAACTTCAGTAAAATTGCGTACAACGACTTGCTAGTGTCTTCAACACCTGATTTAGCTTTCAGCTCTGCTTATACCGTTTTTTAGACACTGTATATTTGTTCTGTAGCATATTTTCCTGTTTTTTGTTTGAGTTAAACCATCTTTAGCTTTACTAACAAATTCATTTAAAGATTGTGGAACTGCGGGTTACTTTTCATACATGCTGGACGAATTGATTGCTTCTTCAGCTAAGGCATAAATTTGGTCATAATTAAATCATACATTCATCCTGCCTTTTTAGTTAGGGCCCTCCAAAGTAAACTAGACATTCAGGTGTCGCTGGATCAAGTTTTCAGTTCATAGATCCCATTATCTGTTATGGTATTTTAGAGAAAGGTGTTGTTTGAGTGGTCAAGCAAACACAGGGTCACGTCATGTCCACCGCCACCGGCGCCTCTTCTCCCGGAGCCCTTTCAGGCGCAGCGAGGGAACCGAGGGGACGCGCGCGCGACTCTTGACTACGTACGCACGTAACCAGCTCTGTACACGTCAAATGAAGAGCGATCCTTTTGAATTGACACGTACAGAGCTGGTTACGTGCGTATGTAGTGAATAGTCACGCTTGCGTCCCCTCGGTTCCCTCGCTGCGCCTGAAAGGGCTCCGGGAGAAGGGTCGCCGATGGCGATGGACGTGCCGTGACCCTGTGTTTGCTTGATGACTTGATGGGGGGGGGAGGGGGGATCTAGGTGTTTGCTACAGTGGGTGTAGGCATAAAGAGAAATATGCCTTAGTTCATTCCCGTATCAACCCCAATGTGATATCTTGCTTTGTTAGTTCACACAGATATAAACATATCTTGCTTTGTAGTTTACACAGATATGTCGGACGCCCATTCCTCGTCCAACTCCTCGTCGGGGCACTCATCGTTGCCGAACCCAACTTCAGGCAACGCTGAAGGAAGTACGCAAAAACCACTCGGAAGCCCCGAACAATGTCGAAGCCCCCTAGTCGACGTATGGTGATCACGCACGTATCTACGAAGTCCGGTGTGCCCACGAAACTGGACGACGTAGCGAACAAGTTCCGCACGTTCTGCGGGATACTCGGGCGGGAGAGGGTCAACATAACCATTCAGAACTGGAAGGATATTACCCCCGCGAAGGAGGAGGAGTTGATGGATGAAGTAAAAAGGTGGTTCGAGATTCCGCCAGAACACGAACAACGTGTGAGATCGGCTGCAATGAAGACCATGGGCAAGGCGTGGAGGTCGTTCAAGAGCATTTTGACGACGAAGTTCGTACGGACGGGAGATAGCCCGTTTCAGAAGTACGGCTTCCTGGACGAACAAGTGTACGACCGATTTGTTGAGATGAAGACCACGCCAGAAGAAGTGGCGAAGAGTGAACGGCAGAAGGCCCTTCAAGCAAGAAACACGCACCCGCATAGGCTCGGAAGCACGGGATACGAAGGTGCTTTGGCAAGATGGGAGAAGCAGGATCGGGAGGCAATGGAGAAGAATTTGCCCCCTCCATTTCCCAGCGTGGTTTCTGGCCGCGCCGCCTCCTGGTGCAGAGCACGTGCCAAGCCAGATTCGCAGAGCGGTTCAGCCACATTTCCAAACCCCGCTGACCAGGAAGTGGTCGATCGCATGGTACGTAATATACCTGACTTTGTACACACAATTCTTCGGAACCGTACGAGGTTTCATTTGTAACTCGCGCGCGTGATCGTTGCAGGTGCAGATAGCTTCACAAGGGCCACTAGATGATGAAGAAACACAATCATCTAGGACCAAAGACCTCCTCACCGTAGTGTTGGGAAACCCGGAGCACCCAGGTCGAACAAGAGGTGTTGGGGTTGCAGTTCCCTGGAGAGAGGGATTCCCTGAGACGGAGGAGGAGTATGAGAGGAGGAAGGCCGCCAAGAGGAGTCGAACTCAGTCGACAACGACGACGAGAGACTCCGAAGATCTGGAGAGGCGTATTCAGGAGGAAGTCAGGAGGCAGGTTGAGGCATTTAAGGAGGAGTTCAGAGCTCAACTTTTACAATCTAACGTAGCTATGGCGAGCCCTAGAAATATTCGGAGTAGCTGCGCATCCGCCGAAGAACAGGGTGAAACATATCCCTGCGACACCATCTCGGTAAGGGCCATTTAGAGGGTTTTTGTAATAGTAAGTACGTAACGTTCAACGTACTCAACAACATACTCTCTAATTTTGTAGGAGACGACTCCTTGCACGTTGTTGGCAAGGGTAGCCGGAGATGTCACCCTCGATGCTGCATTTGGGATGGCATATCCCAAGGAGGCAGGGGCTCTACTGCATGGTCGCCCCATAGCACCGACCTTTCAGAAGGTGCATGTGGACGATGTGGTTGAAGGTTTCAAGGAGCTCCCGCTTCCCATGCCACCAAATGACGAGATCACGGTGCTGCGTCAGACGATTGGCACCTTTATCCAGTGGCCCAAGAGGGACATCAAAATACGAGTGCAGTCTGCCTCTCAGAGCGCATCAGCCATTCAGCCAGCTAGGGTACCCGAGGCTAACCCTACCCCCATGGAGCTAGTAGCGGCAGCGCAACGGGCTGATGAGCCAGCTTCATCTCCGGTCAAGCTCCTAGAGCCAGCAACTGCTACCTCCATAGGTACTAAGGAGGTGCTACAGATGAGATCAGTTCCTTCACTGGTGAAGCGCACCTACTCTAGGGGGGCTAGCAGAGTTGGCAAGGGCAGGAGTCGCAGTAAGTCTTCCAAGGGCAGCCAAAAATCGAAGGCAGCTCTAGTGGCAGAACTTGGGTTTGATCCGAAGGCAGTAGATGATATCCCTTTCGCGCCTGTAGCTTGTCGATTCGTGAATGGACAAGTCTTGGTCACACCGGAAGACATATCGAGCTCACTAGCATGCCAGAGGTTGCATGATTGGTACATGAAGGCGACGAACAACCTAGAGCCCGGCCAAACCATGCCACAATGCGTCAAGGTCGCTTTCAAGGAGGAACACCTCTTCCACCAGGACATGGGCGGGTTGTTCTACCTGTACTTTCAAGACCTCTTCGAACTCTTCAACCTCGACGCCCTAGAGCAGACCATGTTGAGATGCTGGACATTGTAAGTCTACAACTTCTCAGTCAATTAGTTTTCTTCATACCTATGCAACTTAATTAAGCCGTGACATGATTTCCCATTTTGCATAGATACATGCACACCGAAGCCAGACTGGTCAAAGAACCTATCGGCTTCATTGACCCGGCAAAGGTGACTTGGGCAAACATTAGGGACAACAGAGAAGCAGTTCTGGAGTATGTTAAGCATGCACTGTTGTCCCAAAAGGATAAAGAGTACTTCGTATTTGCCTACAACCCTGAGTAAGTGTTGCATCGCATCCAATACTTACAATTTCACCATTACGCATATATCAAGAAGCTGATTTGGAAGTACCTCTATATATGTGCAGCTTCCATTGGGTGTTGGTTGTACTAATACCAAAATGGAACAGAGTTATATACTTTGATTCCTCGCGAAACCCTTCACGCGACTTTTGGCCGATTCACGACATACTTGACGAGGCGTTCATCGAGTACAAAGCTCGTGGAGGGATAAGTGGCAAAGGGTCAAAGCTGCGACATAGATTTGACTTTCCGGTACATATACATTCATTACTATGTTAATATAGCATATTGACATGCTTCATAATAGATTCTTCTTAGCTAACGTATATTCGGTTGTTGTTTTAGTGCAAACAACAACCTAAGGGCACAAACCTATGTGGATTCTACGTTTGCTACCACATGGAGGTTGTCGCGGGTTTCGTTAGGCGAAGACTAGCGGAGGAGGTATACACAAATGCAAGCATTATTTCGAGTTTATTTACATTTGCTAATTTTCTAGTCCTTGATGATTTTATGACAACAACAGGCGTGGAAGGTTCAAGATGACACATTTGATGAAGCTGAACTCAAGCGCATTCGAGGGATTTTTGCCTTCTTCATCAATACACAAATCATCAATCCCGCCGGCGAGTTCTACGGTGGCGGCTTAGCGGACTAACTAGCAATATCTTTCATATTTGTTCTTAGACATCTGCTCCAACTCTACTTTTAAACATTGAATAGATTGTTGACAGCATGCAGCAATTGTGACTTAGTTCTAGCTAGCTACCAATTGTGAATATATGTAGCTAGCAATTGTGAATGCATATATGTTTAAATATGTGATTGTTACAGCATGTGATTGTTTCTGTGAATGTCCAAATATGTGAATATTCTGTGCAATCTATATGTATCTCCTGTTTCAGAGGGCATGGCTAGCAATTTCTGAGGCTAGCCACAGAACAGGCAGTGTTATGCTCTCTGTGCACACCCATCCCAGACGGGTGAACAGTTGAACCCGTCCGTGATATCATCATCGCAGACGGGTCGCGACATACGTCCGTCTGGGATGACACTGACATCGCGGACGGTCGTCCTGAATACCCGTCTGGGATGACCCGAGATCGCGGACGGTCGTGATATAGACCCGTCTGGGATGACGGGACATCGCAGACGACTCACTTGTCGGACCGTCTGCGACGAGTAATAAACACAGACGGGCTGCGCACCCGTCTGCCATGACCTGCGTCATCGCTGACCACCGATTCCGGACGGACCGGTCAACCGTCTGGGATGGTTGTTTTGGCCCGTCTCGGAAGAGCTGTTCTGTAGTAGTGAGTCTAGGGCCTGTTTGGTTGGACTGTGACTGTTGACAAAGCTGCTGTTGGCTAGCTATCTAGAAAAGCTGCTGTGGCTGTGGGAAAGTGAATATATGACTTTTTGTTGATCCAAACCATCTACAATATTTTGAAAATTGAGCACTGAAACTTCAGCACATTGCAAAAAGCTAGCAAAAGGCAGCTTTTCCAAATAGCTGAATTTGCACTGCAAATCCCACAGTTACCGTTGGCAAAAGCTGCTGAAAAGCTGATTGTTTGGTTGGGCTATAGCTTTTTTCCAGTGAAAAGCTGTTGAAAAACCCAACCAAACACCCCCTTATGTGTCTAGACTGGCAGTTGTGCTGTTGTGATGGGTTATGGCCATGCTAACGTAGGATGTAGGATGAGAAAAGGCTGCTGTTGTGTAACGGGCTGACACAGCAGTTATTTTGCAGGCCAACTATATATGTATGTGTATCTGGAGACTGAAGTACAAATCTAGCAGCACAGAGTAACTAGCAAGCACAAATCTGTTCATGGTATCTGTTTCAAACCAACCCACATGTGCTGCTGTGTTACTCATGCTCTGTGTTGTTCAAGATAATATTTTAGCTATGGTATCTCATGTTGCTTTTATCTGTTTGTGGGGTTTCATGAAGTCCTGGTTAACATAGGATCGCTTTGATTTTGTGACATGTACATACGGACATTAAATTTTAGAAATGTCATAAAAACATGTTAGATCCATGGAGGATAACAGAAGTAATTCAACTGGATTTGAATTGAAAATCTGTTCAGTGTCTGTAGATGGTCGTCCCTAATTCTGAGTGCACTTCAGCTCAAGCTCAATTGCTCGAAGGTACAAGTCATCGACCACACCATCAATCTAAAACACTTTGCTCTCTAACGTTAACACAGGTACACTAAGGGATTCAAACATCCCAGCTTGATTTGTTTAAGATTCTTGCATTGATCTCTTGATGACAGTAAGAATAATCACAGTGCTCTGAATAAAACGATTAGATGTATACTTGTAAATTTTGCAGACCATTACACTCATGTAGCAGTAATGGAAAAGGTTGTAGATCGGAAAAATGCACATAAAACTCCTAATTCCTTGCCCTCTTTGGAAACGTGTTTTTACAGAGTTTTTAATCTGTAGAGAAGAAATGTCTAGCACATCTGCTAGGATTGACTTAGTGTACTCGGGATACTATTTAATGGTATAGACATTTACTCAGGAGATGGAAGGACTTTGTTAGCGTCTTTCTCGGAAACAGCACCGTAAAAAATTATCCTTGTATCACCTGCTCGAACCTTCTGATCTAGATAGCCTTTGTACAAGTCCCAGAACTCGTTGCTGTATAACAAAGTTTAAGAAAAAATGTTTTACAAAAAAAAGAAGCGGAGATGGCAGCAGTTGCACAGAGCCTTTCAGGTGTCCAATGTTGTTGCCGAGAAACATGGATAGTACCTGACTTGCGGTAGCGTAAATAAGTTAAATGACTTTGGGTCTCTCTGCATGTCGAGGACCACTAATTTCAAGCGTGACAGCGATAAAGCTTCCATGTCAATTAGTTTCTTGATCCTGAGCAAGAAAAAGGAAGTATAAGACAATAGAAAAAGGCAGGGCTACCATATGAAGCACATCACTTTTGTTGCTACATATGGGACAAGGATGAAAATATATCACGTATTGCTGTGTTGAACAGCAGGCAATCTGCTTCTCCACTGGACTCTTTATGGTAAGGATTGAATCAACCTCTTTAACATTTAAGAGATGTAAAATGTAACGTATCTCTATGCTTAGTAGTTTCAGTGGAAAAAAATGCATGAGAAGAAAGACACATGTTCCTTGATACAGCCTACTTATCCAACTTGAAAAGGAAATAGTGTTCCATGCTTTTTCAAGAAAACTGCCAGCATTTTTCACAAAAATTGGAGCAATCAATAATCAAGAAAAAGTTAAATATTGTCGCGGTTGCGCCCACAAAATAGAAAGTTCTGCAAAGTGAGAGGGCATCAATGACCAAAGCTGATGCCACTGTCTGCTTTGCAGGACTTTCTTTCATTCAATGAGATTGCAGTAAAGCAGCAAATCTCCTTCGGCAACACACTCTAATCTCTACTAAGACAATGGAAGACATGTTCATGCAGTTGAAAGAACTAAACAACTTCTGCCCCACTAAACATGATATCGTAAGATGAAATGGGGCCACAGCAGTCTCATGGCTTTGGCCCTTGATAACGGAGAATAGTTCAACCCAAGCTTGACATCCAAGAGCCACCCTTACTAAAAACTTACACAGGCAAGCCATTTATCACACTTGCTGTAAGAGAAGTTAGCTCAATGCTCCTGTGCAAACGAGAATGCAGGTAGAAGGATAGATCAATAAGATTAATCAAATCAGACCTGATTATGGAGATATGCTGATACTCTGTCTATTCTTTTTTAGATGTTATTTTAAATGCGTACAGTCAACTTTTCTAAAATTTTGACCACTAGTATACACAAAAATATTCAGATTTCTCATGTGCAAATACTATTACTAGATTTGTTATCAAAAATACTTCTATCTCATCACATTTTTAATAATGTATAGTGGAGACCTTGTCGATGTCTAAAACACCAAGTTAAAAAGAACAGAGGTAGTAGCTTTGTCAACCAGCATTTTTGTTGTTCCTGTTGAGCAGCAGACAAAAACTAATCCAACTTGGTTAAGCTGTTTACTACCTAATCTCAGCACTAGCAAGGCAGGTTAAGACAGCTTCAGTCATACTGTTTCAACCAGCATACGCTCAATGATTCGTGAAATGTAAATAATAAATTTTGACATTCTTTCTTAAAATATGATGATGTTTCATGAATCTATTAGCTCCTTAAAATTGAGCTAGGTAGGGGAGAAGACCAAAACAAAAAGTTCATTATAGTATACATTGCACAGTTGTTTTGAAGACAAACACAACACTTACATAGTTATATTACAGGTGTTTGAAAGAGCATCTAGGCCTCAAGTTGGTTTTGATGGTTAATGACAACTCAAACTGGAATCTAACGTTTACATTGAGTGTAGGCATGTTAGTAGGTTCTAGGAAGAAGGGTCATCAGGGAAAGGATGACCATCAAAAATGGTACAAGGGTGGTTTCCAGGACTAAGGAATGGCTGTGCTAGGCAACTGTGCCACAGCTGTGAAGAAGCCGGTACTGTGCAAGGAGTTGCAAGCAAGGTGATGGTGGCTTGATGCGTCAAAGGCCGTGACTACAGTTGGTGGGCAGGTAAAGCCTAGATTTGCTAGTTTCTTTGAGTCCATAGGAAAAACCCGTACTATCAAGAGGGATGATGCAGTAATGATCTGTGGAGGTTCTAGTTGCTCAATGCTCAGGATGTTGGACAGTGACACTAATGCTTTGAGGTTAGTGGCCCTGTGTCAACAGTTTTGCACAAGTGTGAAACTGGTTTTGTGCTTGCACTCTGTAGTGCTAGCAGTAGAAAACCCTAGGGGTTAGAGTCACCGGTGTGACACAGCTGTGTCACAGGTGGTCTAGTGCTCTGTGACTCAGGTACATCTCTGTACCAGGGGAGAGCTTGTAAACACTAAGGGACCTGCGCTGCGATAGCTTGTCTGCTGAGTCGGAGGGCTGTCAGAGGTTCTCTTCTTATTAGGTTTCAGAGAGTGTTGTATGCTGAGGGCATGTCATGTGCTAGGATCGGGCTGAGTAGTGCTGCTACGTCAGTTAAGGGTTCACCTGTGTCAGCCTCCGGTGACACAGGTGTCGGTCTGCCCGAGCTGGTTATAGGTTGGGCGTAGTGTGTAGCTGTGTCACTGGTGGCTAACTTAATCCTTCGTGGCAACAGTGTAACGGTCGGGTTCCTGCGAACCCTATATATAGGTGACCAGGGGAGGTCTTCGACCTCAACCAATCAACCTTTGCCAGTGAATCATATTCAACCGTTGCAAAGCCTCTTCCCATCGAACAAAAGTCAAAGTTTCCTAAGTGTCAGTTCGGGTGAGTTAAAGTTCTTGAGCAAAGAGCATTGGTTCCTCCAAGAGTTGTTGCTGCTGAATCTGTTACTCTTGGAGCGTCTACTCCTAGACGGGTGTAGGAGTCGCTGGTATCACCCAAGCTTGTGTGGGCTGAACCAGGCTGTTGACGACCAAATTGGGCAGTACCCCCGGATGGGCCGAGTGCGTCGGGCAAGATCTGCAATGCTACCGAATCGTGGCCCAAGCCGAGTGGTGCGGCGTCCCCGAATCCCGAGTACCCATTTCCGAGTACCCGCGGTCCCGAGTTCTGGCGCCCCCGAGCACTCGCGCCCCCGAGCACTCGTCCCCGAGCACTCGTGCCCCCGAGTACTCATGTCCCCGAGCACTCGTTTCCGAGCATTAACGAGATCCGAGTGCCGGACCCCGAGTACTCATGTCCCCGAGCACTCGTTTCCGAGCATTAACGAGATCCGAGTGCCGGACCCCGAGCACTCTATGTCCCCGAGTACTCGTCCCCGAGCACTCGTGTTACCGAGTACTCGTGTTCCCGAGCGCTCGTTTCTTAAGTTCTCGTGCGCCCGAGTACTCACCTTCCCGAATGGGTCCAAGCCAGGCTCCGAACGATGCATCCGAGTCCCAGCCACGTCAGGTCGGTTGCCAAGCCGTAACGTTCCCGTACTTTCCTACAGGTGGGCCGAGGCATTGGATTTCAAGACGAAGACTTTCTGCGCTGGAGGCCTTGACTTGGGGCTCAAGGAACAATAGTTGATCGTGGCATTTAAAGGAAAAGTCTGAGATTTGGAAGGACTCCCGGATAATATGGAAGGATATCCCGTATACAAGGCGGAGTCCGGATCACGGCGGTTAAATCGATCAGATTAGGAAGTTATCTCAAGATTGTATGGAAATATATCTTTGTACGAGATAGAGTCCTATTGTAGCTCAAAGACCGGGCATACCCTATAAATATGAAGGGTATATGGCCGATTGAGGTGGAACTCTCCCAATCGACGCAATCAATCTATTACTTTGTCATCTACTATTTTCTCTCCCTTTGTTTTATGCTTCTCGTTCTTCGTTGTTCTTCGTGTTACACGGCAACGAAACTCGAGGCCCTAGGGGCGATCAGGTCGACCTAGGGCAGCCCATAGCCGCCGCATTCCCTAACGGGGTCCCTCCCGGGGGTGTGGGGTTTCGGGTTCCCAAAAGCACTCGCCGGCGTGTCTTGCGTATCGCGCTCCCGGTGAGTCTCCCCCGGCTCCGTGTCCCGCGCATCGCGCTCGGCTCCGGGGGTACACGGTGACGTGTTCGTGTGCGAACACACTTTTTGGCGACTCCGCTGGGGACGAAATCATCATGTCCAACCATCAGATTCCACAACTCAGCGAGATCAGCACCGATAACATCATCAAGCCAGACTACAATGAGCTATCGGAGGAACATCGCCAAGCTTTCGAAGCATACAAGAAAAAGCGGGAGGAGGAAGATCTGCAGACGTTCCTCGCAAACTTCAAGAAGGATCGTCAGGGAAACATTACTTCGGTTGGAGAAATCAAATTCCCTCCTCTACACGTGTCACGGACCCGGAATTGCATATGATTAGGGGAACGCGGAGTCGCCAAGGACCGAAGGACTCGTCCACCCGATGGCACGGTACCTGCGCCGTACGCACCAAGGTAGAACGATCCGACACCCGCCAGATGCGAGCCGGCCGGAAGCGACCAATCTTCCCAAAACCACATACGATTCCGTAATCCGGTGAAGGGTCAGAGTCGTTCCCGAATCCTACCACGACAAGCAAGGTCGGAGGAGCCCGGCGGTTCTACCCACACCCTAACCTAGCTCGGAAGCTAGTGGGTCGCTCGAAAGCCCGGTAGAACGCCCACACCCTGCCTGGCCGGCACAGCATCTCAGCCAGCGGGTCACTCAACCAACTCCTGCTCGACTTAGTAGAAAATGGTACGGCCTCGATCTTTCACGGCATACCCATACACTTCATATCATTCACGCATTGTGCAGGGGCAGCCTGGATTAACAACTCGGATATCGTCACAAAGCTCTACAATACGATCTTAATAATAACAGTCCACGATGGGACAACATTTTACATCAGTCGGTTAACACCGGACACATATCCGAGTACGGAGAAACTTAACAGCAGCGGAAACAAAATAGTAGTCCCACAGCGACATAGTTATCGCTGAACAAAACACTAACTATCCCAAGCATCGAACGCAACCGTGGAAACCAGGCATGTCAAACATCGTCGAAAAACTCTTCGACCACCGGCTCACCTGCAAGCTCCAGGGATAACCTGGGTGAGTACGAATGTACTCGCAAGACTTATCCGTGCTTGATTGAATGTCCTACTCATACTAGTGCAACCACAATTAAACATGAATGCTTCTCAGAGTAACAATATACTTAATTATGAAAACAAAGCATAATTAACATGGAGGGAGGACATCTTAATCAATATACTACTCAGGCAACCAACCAATCAACTTCCATTACTAACACATTTACTTGCATTATTCCCAATCACTTAGGGTACAGCCCCTTGATTAATCCCAATCTCAATCATCAACACCTAGTTCATTCAATCTCTCGGACCGTTCCGACGATACAACCACTAGCGATATCCGAGAGCACTATCCCTTGGAGGTTGCAAAGCTCCAAGCGGCCTTTACCATCCGACATACCCTAGCGTTGATCTCGGCAACGTCCACGTGGTGACAAGGGAAGTAGCCACGCTGGAGTTACCTCAAGGTTGGTATCGCGACAATACACCCATTCACCTAGTCGCACCAGGCTCCTCCAGTGATACCAACTTTATCCAGCTGACCCTTTTTCCTTCGGCTCTCACATCTCACCTTAGGTTCAAATATTTAGCTCATCAATTAATTTCAACCATCTCTAGGCACACAATACAACACCTCCTAACATGCTAGTTTAATCGAAATTAATGACAAGCTACGAACGATAATACAATCATCAACACATGAACGAAATAAGCAAGTACTGAACGCAAAAAGGGAATGCAACAAGCTCTGCTTGCCTTGAGTGCTAGGATCTAGTTCTTGCGTGTCGTCGTAAGCCGAGTGGTCTTCCTCTTCACCTTCTGTTGCGATTAACACGAACACCGGAAAATAAACGGTAAAGAACTATAAGACTCAGCATGTATGCATGCTGAATAGATGAGGCTAGATGCATGTTCCTACAGGGATCAATTGATGCTGAGGAGCTTTGATTACTTTCATGGCTTAAGTTTATCTTGCAAAGATTATGTGTAATACTAAACATGCATGCATGATATTTCATGTTGTGTGTGGGGATTTAAGGTTAGCCATGTTTTAGTTGGAATGGGTTGTTAAGTCAAACATATTTGACGTGAAGATACTCTGGAATACTAAACTAACGCCGCTGGAATCACCCCATTTGGAGTTACGAGTAGGAACTTACGCTTCGTCGAGTTAGGGTTTAGCGGGGCTCGACAACTAAAGGAGCTAATCCCTAAGATCAAGTCATGCATGTAACTCTATTGCAATTTTAATTATTTCATGTCACAGGATATCTCATAAGCTTTTCAACACTATAAGGATCGTCGGAAACGGAGGTAGGGTCAAAAATCTAGGGTTTACGGAGCCTCGACGACCACTAAACTTCTACCCTAGATAACATCCAGTGCATGTATTCAATTTAAAGTTTTGATTCAGCCATCTTGTAGAGTTTTTCACAAGGATTCCAAATATATAAAAATATTCAAATTTGGATGAGTGGTTTAAAAGTTATGGCCGTTTGAATTTCTTTTCCAAAAATGGCATCTAACCCTAATCCTACTTTCCTGTTTCGGCCGGTCCTAAAATACTAAGTGCACCCGAGACTTACCCGAGTGCTAACCCTAATTCTTACGCACACCCCACCTCTGTGCACACCGAAAACCTGACACATAATCCCCTTTCCACTGACCAGTGGGCCATTCCCCCGCACCCGTGGCCCAATCAACAGCGGCCACGCGGCGCCATCTCTCTCTCACCCCTCACTGTTCTCTCTCTCTCTGTACCGAGTCCGGCGGCGAGGTAGACGGCGGCGCTCGGCCGGAGGGCTCACCGGAGTGGTGCAGGACGTCCGATTCGAGCTCGGGGAAGACGGAGGAAGAAGCCGGAGCTCACCCTGATGAGAATGCGTGCACGGGTTGGTCCTGAGGAGGGTTGGGGGTCGCTGGCGACGGTGAGGAGGGTTGAGGTGGCTCGGTCGTCGGTGGGGGAAGGTACTCCGGTGGTGGATCTGTGAAATGGGAGAGATGGGGAGTTAGCCAGAGGGAAGGGGAAGCTCAGGGAGAAGAAATCGGGACCGGGGAGTCTCTGGAACCTCCGGGATTTCTCGTCGGAGTACCCGCCGGAGATGGGGAAGGCGGTGGCTTTGGAGCTTCTCGGGACCGGATCTGCAACGGGGAGGCACAAGGGAGGTTAGGGAGGAGGAGGCGCTCTCGGGAAGCAAAAAGAGGAGAAGGAGGGAGGGCTGGAGAGGTGGCTCGGGCTCACCGGAGTGGTCGCCTGAGCTCGGGAAGACGACGGAGGCGTGGGGATGTCTAGGGTTTTCAGAGGGGAAGGGAGGCAGGGTTCGGACAGGGGGCAAGGGCTGGTCCGGACGCCAAATAAATAGGGCGGCGACACGGTCGGGAGGGGAGCTGTCGGGGGAGGCGCCGCCCACCCCGGCGAACCGGAGGCGAGGACGTGGGCGACGGAAACTGGCAGGTGGGGCCCGAGGCGCGGCAGTGAGGGCGGAGGGGCTGGCAGGGAGGGCCCGCCTGTCAGCGGGCGCGGGCAGAAGCGCGCGCGGGCGGGGGAAGTTGGGCCGGCCGCTGGGCCGCCGAATGGGCTGGCGGTCCGTTAGGTTTAGGGTTTCGGTTCTTATTCTTTTTCTTTTTATTTATTCCCAGATCACTCCTCTTATTATTTTATGTGTAAAACTTTGTCCAAATGCCTTGAAATTTTTACCAGGTCCCTTATAATATTATTCTTGAGCTACTGTATAAGTTTGAACTCAATTGGAGTTGATTTGAATAGGGGTCCAGTACAACTCTAGGGTTTTGACCTAATCGGCAATTTGAACTGCGACTAGGGTGTAGGGTTCTTTAAAAATTCTCAAACTTTGTATGGGGCTAGTATTCACCATTTCATGTCCATTTCCAAAATTTGAGGCATTTCCAACCAACCTAGCTTATCCCATCTACTAAACCCTAGTTTCTCGGACTTTAGGGTTTGTCCTCGGAAATCCAATTCAAGTTATGATTTCATGGGGGTTTTGGAATACTTTTAGGTGGTGAATGTTGGGAAAGTTGGAAAGGGGGATTCACTGGTGGGACCCACTGGACCCACCCCCTTATTAGGGCTTTTATCGAGGTTCGACACTTCAAATAAATTGATTGGTGTTAATTTCCACAAATTGAGTTTTCAAGGATGAGATATGCACATATTCTATAGCTTTAATTACATTGATTGGTGTTTGCAACTATTCCTACCGAGGATGAAATATTAACATATTCTATAAAGTACGGTTGATATACAACTAAGTTTAAATAGGGTGTGGTTGATGATAATGCCATGTATGCATGAGATGCAATAAACCCTAATCGAGACTTGGGACTTACACGTACGCACCAAGGTAGAACGATCCGACACCCGCCACGTGCGAGCCGGCCGGAAGCGACCAATCTTTCCCAAAACCACATACGATTCCGTCATCCGGTGAAGAGTCAGAGTCGTTCCCGAATCCTACCACGACAAGCAAGGTCGGAGGAGCCCGGCAATTCTACCCACACCCTAACCTAGCTCGGGAGCTAGTGGATCGCTCGAAAGCCCGGTAGAACGCCCACACCCTGCCTGGCCGGCACAGCATCTCAGCCAGCGGGTCACTCAACCAACACTTGCTCGACTTAGTAGAGAATGGTACGGCCTCGGTCCTTCACGGCATACCCATACACTTCATATCATTCACGCATTGTGCAGGGGTAGCCTGGATTAACAACTCGGATATCATCACAAAGCTCTACATTACGTTATACTAATAGCAGTCCACGATGGGACGATATGTATTACATCATTCGGTTATCACCGGAAAACATATCCAAGTACGGAGAAATTTAACAACAGCGGAAGCAAAATGATTAGACCCACAGCGACATAGTGGACGCTGAACAAAACACCAACTATCCCATAATCGAACACAACCGAGGAAACAACAATTTCAGGCATCATCGAAATAGTCTTCTACCACCGGCTCACCTGCAAGCTCTAGGAATAACCTAGGTGAGTACGAACGTACTCGCAAGACTTATTCGTGCTTGATTAAATGTCCTACTCATACTAGTACAACAACAATTAAACATGAATGCTTCTCAGAGTAACAATATACAAGTTAAGAACATAACATTAATAAGGTGAAGTAAAGACAGACTAAACAACAGGTTAACTCAGGACACAACATATCACAACCAGTTTACCACGAGGTCAATCATCAAATCCGAATCCATTGGGGCAGCTCATGAGTCCAATCCGAATCAATTCAATAAACATCATCCAATTCATTTAGGGCAACCCCTAAGTCAAATCCCATTGATCCAATCCATATATATGTCAATTCCAAATTGATCAGATCCACACATATTTATTTTAATCTCTCGAACCACTACCGACAACACAACCCCTGCAGGCATAGTGAGTGCATAACAGTTTGGAGGTAGCGAGCCTCACAAAGTGCATGGAGGCCTATCCCCAACTATCCTCAGTGTTGGTTCTCGCTAGCGTTCACGTGTGATAAGGGATGGTGACACTCTGGAAAATAGGGTTGGTATGGCGACAAAAACCTTCATACACCTGGGTCGCCGTCATGCATCAATTCACACCAACCGTACCCATTGTGCACGCCCTCGGCTCTCCCAACTCACTTAACAATTTAGTTGAAGAGCTATAAGATGTTCTCGACGTAAAACACATCCTACGCATGCTAGTGTACGCAACTTGCAACGATTCAACGATAACAACCATACACATAGCACATATAACAGGGCATACACGAGAGTACCGAAGGTAAAGATGCAACAAGCTCTGCTTGCCTGGTTAGGGTTGTTCCTGCTCTTGCGGGGAGTCGTAAGCCTGGTGGCGATGGATAACGTATCCACTAGCGTTTGTGAGGAAATCCAAGGTAGCCAAACTCCAATAAGAAGCAAACAACCTCTAGAAGGAAAAGAGACAAATCTAAGGAACTATTGCGAACATTACAAAAAAATGCATGCGATGCAACTACGGTGGATTAAAACGAGAATATACAATTACATAGGCAGGTTAATATTCATTTCAGATTTTTGGGTTAGCTTTAGTGGTGTTATAACTTTAATCATGGGTGAACCTAAAAATGGATGCACGCATGAAATACGATATGCAACTAAGGAGAAAGGTTTTTAAATCTGTAATTAGGGTTAGGGTTTATTTGATTGATTCGTTGCCGTAGGGGAGAACATGAAGTCACGATTATTTTCCGGGCGGTAGACGAATTGTGACACTAAGCATTTTTAGTTTGGCTGTTAAGCTAGATTCTCTAGTTTACATACATTTAGAGTTTACCCAGATTTAGCATTTCCTGTCTTCTTCTCAGTAAAGAACAAGGTATTGCATAACTTATTTCCAAGATTATCTCAGCAGCTAGGAACCATAAGTGGGTTCATCTGGTCATCTTTACAAACATTAGATTCCCTAGTTAATCAAGTGTTCGTTGCGTGGTCCCACATATCATAGAACTAGGTACTCATTTCTGTTGATTTAAACTTATCAGCATATGGCGTATGAGATTGTCCTTTGACACAGCTAAGCCTAATTTATACTTCATCTGCATCAATGAACCGTTAGACCATGATTGCAGTAATCGGCATATCGACCCTTGGTTCGATTAATTGCTATTTAGCTCGGGTAGAATCAATTGCCGAAAGTTACTAGCGTTTTAAGTTTGCTAACCAAGGACTAACCTCTAACCAACTCTGTCTCTCCTCGCTACTATTTTGTTTTAACAATACTTATTCAGGATGCCTAATAGGTCAGGACATCGGCTATTTGACTTAACATTGTTTGCCCGAAGTAGTTAAGTATATTGATCCTAATTGGCTTTCACCTATGCAGCAATTAACGGGGCCTCACTAGATTGGTTTGCTAACCATGGTTGTCCAAATAGCGGTTAAACAATTAACCAGGCAATTAACGTACCTTGGCTGGTGCCTAACTACGAACTTAGCATGTGCGATTAACAGGTCATTCCCATAGCAGTTAGAGCAAGGTTTCAAGCTTACTTTGGGATCCGGGTAAGTGAGCTTCATGGTTCGGTGGCTTATTAGCTTAGGGCAATTCTTACTTGAGTGGTTGAGTATATATATATATGAGTCACAGTTGACGTTTACTAGGACATCAGCTAGTTCATGGATCAGGTATCAACAACACTCTTCGCCAGACATAATTCGTGTGATTCCTACAATTGAGTATTAGCTTTATCTAATCTGGCACCAACACCTTTTTATAGCTTAAATTCAATAATCAGCTGTACGTTAGTTCACATCATCGAGTTTATGGGTTTATTACTTGGTACTGACAATTGCTTAGCCAATAGTTAGGGCGACCAATACATTAGTTAGTCCAACATGCGTGAGTATGGGGCAGCTTCACTAATATCTCAATAATGTTATTAGTAGCTTTTCAAGGAATTAAGCTAAAGATCAATTAACACAGTGGCTCCTTTAGATCATTAGAAACGTTTAATTTGATACACCTAAATATATATATATATATATGCTGGTTCATGCACTGGAGCATTAGCTAGATTATACATGTATCACGTTAAAAATTCACTTGTGTTGCCTATCCAAATGGATTGGTTTGCCAATTAAGAAATGATGTGATATTACCCCTCTTTCACAATTGTTAGCTCCAACTACCAAGAACTGTTTTAACAGATTAATAAAGCTTAGCTAGTGATCAATACCAGGAACTTACGGAGCACACTATTCGTATAGCAAAACATGTGCTAATCAGCTTCAACCGGTCCTTTAGCTGCCAACAGCTGAGGTTAGATGAACGGGAGCGCATCCCAACTCGGTGAGGGCAGGGACGACGGAGCTCAGCCCGGGCTGGGGAGGACTCCGGTGAGGTCGCCGGCGTGGGCTCGGGAAAGCTGGTGGCGCACAGGGTGGCTCGGCCAGGAGGGAGCACGGGGCGGCGACGGAGAAGAGGAGCGCGGCCGGGCGTTGCACGGCGAGCTCAGGGGCGGCGGCACTAATGGGAAGAGGCGACAGCAGGGGAGGCGCGCGGCAGCGGGGATGGGGCGCCAGGGAGTTGGACGGCGGGGAGCTGACAAGGCAGCCGCGGCGTGGAGGTGGCTCGCCGGAGAAGAAGGCCCGGGCGGGACTGCGGCGGCGGACTCCGGAGGCGAAGCTGGGGAGAGGTGGCGGCGGCAGGTGAGTAAGGACGGGGTGGCCGGCGGTGGCACCCGAGGCGGCAGATCCGGCGGGCGGCGAGCCTAGGGCGGAGGCGACGGGACCAGCGGCGGCCTGGGCTTGGAGCGGCGAGCTTGGGGAAGGCCGGCGGCGCGTGGCCTGCTCGGCCGGTGGCGGCAAGAGGCGGGGCTCCGGGAGCGGTTCCGACGGTGGCGGGGTGGCCCGAAGGGGAGCTGGCCGGCGGCGTGCTGGGCGGCGCAGGGAGCAGGGCCGACCGGGTGGCGGCGCGTCGGCCAGGAGGTGTTCGGGGCGCCGGTGCTTGCGCCATGGAGGCCGGGAGAGAGCTGAGGCAGTGGAATTTGGGGAGAAGAAAAAGGAACAGGGAGAGCTCCGTCCAGAGGTTGAAGAAGATGGGCAAAATACTCAAATGCTCATGCATGTAAGAAATTCTTGGATGGATTGAGAGATTAGGAGGCAGGGACTTCGGTGGTATAACATGCATAGCTGATTTCTTGATTTTTGGATGGGATTTGGAAGGAAGAGGAAGGCATGGTTGGGGAGCTTTTGGAGAACTCGGTCTGAGGAAGAAGAAGCACTGGAGTGAAGTTAATGTGCTGGGGTGAGCTGCTACGTATAGAAATAGGGAGCTGCAGCGTGCTAACCAATAGGAAACAGGGAGCTGCCAGGCGGGTCCCACGGCAGGGGAATATTTCTCCTCTTTCTCTTGTTTTATTTCTTTGCAGTTTTAAATTCAATTTTTGGACAAAAGAAAAAGGGATTTAGAAGAACAACATGTGGTAAGCTATGTATATACAGATCCATTCCCGCTTGTACTCGGATCAAGTAATATTAACGTAGACTTTGGATTTATTGATACTTAAATATTTTATACTTGTCGTAGCGTCGAGGGGGGCCTCCTCCAGAATTAGGTATAGCTAACCGAACTAACCCGAACCTACCATGAACTATTAATCTTGGCCACTAGCATCGTAGGCATTTTAATTTAACTTGTGTAAACATGTATTCATCCGAACACAAAGATAACAACACTGAAATAAGATGGAACCCACCGATGGCTGGGAGGTGAGGAACATGTACGAGTTTTTAGAATCGTGAGTTTTAGTGGCATTAGTTTTGCTGTCCGATTTTCACGTTAACCTTAAGGGCGCATGTTAGGGTTTTCAATCGAAATCATTTTAAAGTATCTACATGCATGCATGCGAACGAAAGAAATCGTTTTTGTTCGTGAACATTTTCACTGACCTCGTATTTTATAATAGGGTCACTACAGTAGCCATCCCAGTGTTCAAGGCATCAGACGTCAATGATACCGCCCTTGAGAAGCTCGAGAAGGGAGAGTTCATCCTTCCACGGGTGTTGGTCCCTTGTCGACCTGCTCTCAAGGAGAAGATCCCGAGTCCAGACACTGCCTGGACCATAGTCTTCTCAGATTTCTTCAAGTGCGGATTCCAACTTCTGCCATCCGTCTTCTTCCTACTCGTCCTCGACTTCTATTGGATTGAGTTGATCCACCTCAATCCCAATTCCATGTTGATGCTGAGTGTCTCCGTACATCTCTGCGAGGCGTACCTCGGCATCCACCGAAGCCTGGATCTCTGGCGGGATTTCTACAATCTGAGAAGATTACAGGGTTGTGTCGGTGGGGTCGGATTCCAGCTAAGGGAGGGGAAGAAGGAGAGCTACATTTCCTTCACCAGCAAGACCTCATGGTTAGGTTGGCGGGCAAAGTGTTTCTATTGCCAGCCTCCGCCCAAGTCTAGAGTCAAGTACCATGGCCTAGCGCCCTTCCAGACGGAGAACTCGATGGAGATGCCGCTGCAAACCGATCGACTCAGGTCGCTCACTAACAAGATCACCGATCTCGTAGCAGAGGTTTGTCGGCATGGGATATTGTTGAAGACTGTCACGGACCCGGAATTGCATATGACTAAGGGAACGCGAAGTCGCCAAGGACCGAAGGACTCGTCAGCCCGGTGGCACCGTACCTGCGCCGTACGCACCAAAGCGGAACGATCCGACACCCGCCACGTGCGAGCCGGCCAGAAGCGACCAATCTTCCCAAAACCACATATGATTCCATGACCCGGTGAAGGTTCAGAGTCGTTCCCGAATCCTACCACGACAAACAAGGTCGGAGGAGCCCGGCAGTTCTACCCACACCCTAACCTAGCTCGGAGGCTAGTGGGTCGCTCGAAAGCCCGGTAGAACACGCCCACACCCTGCCTGGCCGGCACAGCATCTCAGCCAGCGGGTCACTCAACCAACACCTGCTCGACTTAGTAGAACAAGGTACGGCTTCGACTCTTCACGGCATACCCGTACACTTCATATCATTCACACATTGTGCAGGGGCAGCCTGATTTAACAACTCGGATATCATCACAAAGCTCTACAATACGATATTACTAATAACAGTCCATGATGGGACAACATATTACATCAGTCGGTCATATCCGAAATCATATCCGAGTACGGAGTAAATAAACGACAGCGGAAGAACAGTAAATGAGTCCCACAGCGGCACGATGACCGCCGAACAAAAACTACAACCCATCCCATGAGTCGAACACTACCGAGGAAACAACAATTTCAGGCATCATCGAAATAATCTTCGACCACCGGCTCACCTGCAAGCTCTAGGAATAACCTAGGTGAGTACGAACATACTCGCAAGACTTATTCGTGCTTGATTAAATGTCCTACTCATACTAGTACAACAACAATTAAACATGAATGCTTCTCAGAGTAACAATATACAAGTTAAGAACATAACATTAATAAGGTGAAGTAAAGACAGGCTAAATAACAGATTAACTCAGGACACAAACATATCACCAACCAATTTACCACGAGACCAAATCATCAAATCTAAATCCATTGGGGGCAGCCCATGAGTCCCATCCAAATCAATCCATTAACCATCATTCAAATCCAAATAGGGCAGCCCCTAAGTCAATTCCAAGTTGATCCAATCCTCAAGGGTTCATTTTAATCTCTCGAACCACTACCGACAACTCAACCCCTGCAGGCATAGTGAGTGCATAACAGTTTGGAGGTAGCGAGCCTCCAAAGTGCATGGAGGCTTACCCCAACTATCCTCAGTGTTGGTTCTCACTAGCGTTCACGTGTGATAAGTGATGGTGACACGCTGAAGATAGGGTTGGTGTGACGACAAAACTCTACGTACTCCTGGGTCGCCATCACCCCGCAATTAACACCAACCGTACCCATTGTGCACGCCCTCGGCTCTCCCAACTCACTTAACAATTTAGTTGAAGAGCCGTTAGATGTTCTCGACGTAAGACACACCCTACACATGCTAGTGTACGCAACTTGCGACGGTTCACCGATAAACATTCATACACATAGCACATATAAAAAGGGCATACGCAAGAGTACGGGAAGTAAAGATGCAACAAGCTCTGCTTGCCTTGTTCGGGTTGTTCCTGATCTTGCGGGGAGCATGCGGGAGAACTCCAGAATACTTGAAACACCGGTAAGAAGCAAGCGACCTCTAAAAAGGGAAAAAGCAACCCTAAGAACTAATTCGAAAAGGACGAAGATGCATGAATGCCAGCGATATGGATGCAACTACGGTGGATTTAAAATAAAGTATACAAGTACATGAGTAGGTTTGGGTTCATTTCAGATGTTGGGTTAGTTTTAGTGGTGACATCTCTTGAGTGGTGGATGAACCTCTACATGGATGCATGCATGGGATACGATATACAACTAAGGAGAGAGGCTTTAAATCTATAATTAGGGTTAGGGCTCAGTTGATCGATTCGTTGTCGTAGGTGAGAACATGGGGTCGCGATTGTTTTCTGGCCGTTAGGCGAATTGTGATACTAGCATTTTAAGTTTGGCTGTTAAGCTAGATTCTCTAGGATTCTTTTTGTATCTTTCTCAGTAAAGAAAAGAATTTCAATATTCTTATAATTAGTTGGGTGGTGAGGACTCGAGGACGACTAACGGGTCCATTGTCACATATATCTATACATTAGCTAATTAGTAAGCAATTCAGAATGCCAACTTAGTTTTGAATCGTCAGTATGTTAATTAGAATGGCGTGTACCGCAAGTATCAATTTCTACGTTAAACTAATATACTAATAGTGTAGTTAGGAAAATTGCTAGGCCAGGCTTCAAGCAAAATAACAACGGTTGTATGGTTACTTGGGTTTGGCATTAAGATAAGCACTTCATACTAATCAAGCTGGTTTGCGCACATGTCAGTGGCTAACTAGGTATTGCTGGGAATGCAATGGTTGATACCTGGTTCAACCGAGACCACAAGTAGCTGAGGTACTAGCGAAATCGTACATGCATCATCCCACAGTTCATTTCACAAGGTTGGTTAACATAATCCTTGGTTGGTTAGTGTAATTATCTAATTCAAGCTGGGCCGATCGTATCGCATGAAAATGATCGGGTAAACTAAGTAACTCCCTCATGACCTATATATATACTAAGGGGTTTGAAATTATTTTTGGACAACCAGGTCCAATTCAATTATTGAAGTTTTCATAGTGCCTCACTAACAATGATTAGCAGATAATGGTGGCTATTACATCCACTAAGATTAATAGAACATGTGAGTGAACAAACCAATTAACTGGTCAGGGAAAATAAGGTTTCATCCCTTCCTTCCTAGTTCAGCTTTTATGCATGTAACCCATGAGGTCTCCGTTAACATTTGATTGCTAACATTTGTTTGATGACTAGGATGGTGGGAGTGTCGAGGTCATACTTATGCATCTAAGGGTGTATAATCACACTTATTTAACCGCACTGAACATGTCATGAAGGAGTCAATCTAATTGGAGTTATCTTTACGGTGGAGTGCAGAGATTATAAATTCAATAATCATGTTCTATTCAATATCTATTTGTAACACGTTCATGCGTAAGGTTCTATCAGCCATGGTTACCTACGAGCAATACTTGTTTTAATCATTCTCTTGTAATACTTGAGTTCCTCTGCCATACCTTTAACTAATGATCATTATCTATAAATCGACATGTAATCATTGATCAATCAACTATTGGGGTTAGTTAAACAGCAATCAGAAACCGCATTAGTTAGCATATAGCTGGGAACCGAGTGGTTAGTTAGCAGTTAATGGGTGAGTATGAGTTAACTGAGACCAACGGCTGAACAACCTAACCAACAAGCCGAGTACGTACGTTAATTGTAGTTTCAAGAACAGAAAGGTCTTAACCGGATCCATCGGCTCTCAACCCAGCTGCTCATGGTTAGCTACTCTCTAATCCATCCTTAGAGCAACTATAATTGGATCAGTGTCATTATTCCGTAGCAGTTGCTAATGTACTGACTAATTAGCTATTTGAGAATCAGTAGTTGGTTGCCAGTTCATTAATGGCAGCTGTTAAACACGTCTCAACCGAAAGCCACAAGAAATAATAGTACCACGAGGTGGAGCGGGTGCTCACTCCCGGCAGCGACGGACGCGAGCTAGGCCGCTCGGACTTGGGGGAGGGTTGCCGACCAGTCGCCGGAGTTGAGGGCGGCGGCGGACGGACGAGGCGTCCAGAGCAGCGGGTGGCGAGGAGCTGCGTCGGCGGCGGCGCCCGCTCTAGCAGGTGGGCGACGGTGGTGACACGGCCTGCTGTAGGCAGGGGCGGCGGACCGGAGAGGGAGCGGTGGCCGGAAGCCCTGCCACGGCGACCAGGGCGGAGCTCGGCGGGCGACCGAGCGGCGGCAGGGGGCCCGAGGGCGGCGAGCGGCAGAGGAGGACGGGAAAGGGGCGGCGGCGCGTGGCCTGCTCGGCCGGTGGCGGCAAGAGGCGGGGCTCCGGGAGCGGGTCCGACGGTGGCGGGGCGGCCCGAAGGGGAGCTAGCCGGCGGCGGGCTGGGCGGCGCAGGGAGCAAAGGGGAGCCGGGGTAGCCGGGCTGGGGCGGCGTGGAGCAGGGCCGACCATGGCTGGAGAGGTGAGGCGTGCCCTGGAGGCTTGGCGGCGGCGGCTTGCCGCGCCGGTGGAGCAAGGCTCGGGCGGCGGGGGTTTTCTTGGGGAGCTGGGGGTGGCTTTGCTAGGAGAAGTCGGCCAGGGGAGGTCCGGCCAGAGGAAGAAGATGGGGAAAAAGGATGGTAGGATGCCCAAATGCTCATGCATGTCGATGCTCCTGGGACGAATTGAAAGCGCAAGAGCTAGGGAATCTAATGGTATAACATGCAGGGCTTGGATCTCCATTTGTAGATAGGATTTGGAGGAGAGATAGCAGGGGGTTTTGCTCTTAGTGCTGAGAGGAATGGAAATGGCAGGAGCTTGAAGAAGGAATGGGGAATAAAAAGGAGCTGTGGGGAGGTGGTTGCTACGTGGAAGAAAGCTTGCAAGCGGGTCCACAGCAAGGCATTTTCTTTTTCTCTTCTTTTGTTCTTGGCTGCTGTAGAACTAATTGCTAAAAACCCTTAAACCTAGTTTGATTGTATTATTTTAAACGCTTTAGTAGTACGGTTCAAAAATAAAATTTGGACCCTAGGTACCCGAATTATATCTTCAATTATTTTCCAAACGTTGGACTGGAGGTCAATATGGCGATCAACTGTTGAATGTAACATCTCATTGATATGGGATGAGAGGGTTAACTCGGTTAGCTTCTTCCATATTTATCCGAGGTGAGCCACTCCCGAACATGATTGGGTCTGGATGTACAAGTGAGCTTCAATGGACTTGTTAACGTTCTTGGGATAGCTGGGAGGTTAGGAACATGTACGAATTTTAGAATCATAAATTTTAGTGGCATTAGTTTTCGCTGTCCGATCTCACGTTAACCGTAAAGGCGCATGTTAGGGTTTTTAATCGAAACCATTTTAAAGTATCTATATGCATGCATGCGAACGAAAGAAATCGTTTTTGTTCGTGAAAATTTTCACTGACCTCGTATTTGAGAATAGGGTCACTACAAAGACTTCCTCAGGCGATGACTGAATCCTTTGAGGTTGAGGATCTCAGTGGCCTAGGAGTACCCAGACAGAGTGGATCCCACAAGGAACTTCAAGACGGGTAAGCTTTTTGCTCCAACTCTTTGTTCTTCGAGTAGGTAATTTGTTTGCTCATCTACTTGAGTTATTTCTTTTTCATGTAGAACTTACTTCTGATGAGCTCCAGTCGAGGGTCAAGTACCCTTTTGACTCGTCCCCTCTAGGAGGAAGGACCACGGTGCCACTTCTGCTTGCAAATCTCGGGCCCGAGGAGAGGAGGGAGATTCTCTCGGTAAGTCCCCATTATGCTTCTTGTCGGGTTAACTCCTTTGAGTAGTGCTAGTTTTTGACATTAGCTGGATTTGGGTTCGCTTCTTTTGCAAAGGGATGGTCGGGATGCGGCTGACCTAGAGGCCGAGTGAGCCGGAGCCGAGATCGAGGACAATGATCGAGTCGAGCTCCTGGACCCGCAGATTCCAGCCCCCGAGTCTAGTGTCGGGGCCGTGCCCGAGAAGGTGCAGTCGGAGAAGACTTCTTCAGCTGTGTCTCCTGCATGGAATCCTCCTTCGCCTCTTCCTTCTTCTCTTCCTTCCACCCAGGTGTTGCTTCTAACCTTGTCGACAATTCCTTTTCTTATACTTTGTGATGGCAGAACTTCTTCTTAACGTCATCGTCTGTGCAGGGGATGCAAAGAACTCGCCCGGAGGACTCGACTCCTTCCGTCACGAAGGAACCTGAGGTGGGGAAGTCCCAAGCAGAGGACTTTGTTCCTCAGGAGACTTTGCTTAAGACGGCGCTTGCCCTCCAAGAGCACAAAGTCTCGATGCAGCTGAAGCGACCGTGGTAAGTATTCTTCTTAGAGTACTTCTTCCCGAGTAGGGGTTTTGGCAGTTTCTTTGACCTGCTTGTCATCTTGTAGGGTGATCCTCGAATCGCCCCCGGCCGGTGCTCCGGCGAAGTCATCTCCCCCTCCGGCGGTGAAAGCTTCCTCCGCTGCTAAGTCGCAGGCGGTAGCTAAGAAGCCCTCGGCTTCTGGTTTGCCTCCGGCCCCAAAGGTTGCTCCTATTGCCCAAGCGGTGGCACCACCCTAGGTCTTGTCGATGGAGGGATCTTCGTTGTCGGCACTACCGACGGAGCTGGTGAAGCTTGTCGAGGGCGGCTTCGACTTGGCCAAATACGTCAGTCCCCTGCTTGAGGTAACAAACAAAAAGGATATCATCTTTTATAATTTGATTGTATTAAAACTAACCTTGTTAGTCATTAGTTCGCCTTGTCCCAGATGACTCACTTCGGTCGGAAATCCAGGAGCTGAAGAAGTGACTGGCTGAATCCGACATGGTGCTGGAAGCGGAGAAGTCCTAGGCGGCCAAGCTGGAGGTCGAGAAGAGCCAGTTGGAAGAAGACAAGGTTCGGCTGGCCAAAGAGCTCAATGAAGTTTGGCAAGCGTTGACCAAGAGCGAGTCCAAGGTGGGTGTTCTGAAGGAAGAGCACGAGTACGCCATAGGACTGCTCGAGGTGGCATTGACAGATGTCGGGATCGTCATTCCTTCCGCGGAGAGTCACACCATGAGGACACTTGAAGCGACAGTGGCGATCTCGCATCTGAAGGTCGACAGTACAGGCCCATATCAGCACTCAGCTCCGCCAAGGGGTTCGGGACTCTCTATCCATGGCATTGGCTTTGCTGAAGGCCTGACATTCTGACTTGGATGTCGGTGCCCTGTGTGATGACTTGCTAGGGCGGAGACAGGGGAGGCCAAGAAGCTGGTCGAGGCCATGTACCAGGCTGCCGATGTCTTCGTCGATCGGCTTAATTTATAAAACCTGTTTAATAAAGACTTGGCAGAATTTTGGTTAGTATTGTGCTTGTGCTTGTGTGCATTTTTCTTTTTAACTAAGAGTTTAGAACTTCTATTGGGAACCTAGCAGTTGAGGGCATATCAAGAAGCTCGGGTCACTTAACGTCCTTTGGCCACTTTCCCTTAGTCCGAGTTGGAGGTTTTAGCACTAGTCGGAAGTTCAGTTATTCGGCCTTAGGTCTAAGTCGAGTGGAGGGTTCTGGGACCCTCTGTCACCCGTAGACGTGGTAGGGACTTTCCTCTATCCTTTTCGAGACCGTGATTCAGCCTTCCTTCTCTTCATAGGTGGAAGGTCATGTGGGCATGTGTCTTTTGCGATCGATAATCTGCGTAAGTGTCACGTTGACCCGACTTAGTTAAATTTGGAATAGTATTCCGGATGTTGCTAAATCTTTTGGTGTATTGTCGCAAGGATTCTCCCTTCTCTTGGAAGAGTCAGAAGAGATCGTCAGGTTTCCCGGGACGTATATACGTACCCTGAAAGTTTCCCTAGAATTGGCTGCATAGCTGTTCCCACGAGTAGATTGATCGGGTGGCAGGTTAGTGAACCAGGTTCTCGCTGGTCCGTTGAGGGCAGTTCAGAGGTAATTGGTCATAACCTTCTCGTTTCCCCTGCGGAATCGATAGTCATAGTGTAGATCTGTAGGAATTTGGCAGGATCTGTCGTTCTATCATACTTCTCGATGGTTCCTGGTTTGAACCGCGAAGGCCATCAAACATGTTGCAGCTCTGGAGAAAGCTTGGCAGCCATAGATAGCTCATCGAGCTAATTTGTCGTTTGGTAACGGTGATCGTCCTCGATCTTGCCCATGGTACCAAGAAACGTTACGATCTGGAGAGCGATGTGGAACGATTAGGACGAGTGAGTACATAGGATGATACGAGCGTTTTGTGCCTCGAGGAGATCTCTCCTGGTTAAATTGTCTTTCATGGCTAGCCCTGTCACGAGAAGCATTAGATCTAGTTGTGCTTTTCGTGGTGCTACAGGCGTTGGCTGCTTTATGTGAGGATTCTGCTTGCTCTTGTGCCTGGATGATTCGATGTTCCATGTCGTCCATCCATAGTTTGCCTTCTGGAGTCCTGAGATCTACCGACAAGGGTTTCCTGAGGCATTCTCGGATGTCAGACATGCACTTTGTAGCCCTCGATCCAAATACATCAGAATCTCATAGAATCTGGGTATTTTCTCATCCCGCTGTGTTGTGTGTTTGTGAGGGTGTCAGGTTCTGCGAAGTCTTTAGCAGGACGTGGATCATCTCCGTCGTTCCCATATGACCCATTTTCCATCGCGAGTACCTCTCGGGGCTATTGCCCGCTAGAGGTGTATTCCAGGTCCGTCATGGATCTGCCATCGAAGGATTCCTCCGGTATGTTTCGTCGGTCCTCTGGATGATCAGAATGTGTAGGTGATAATCCCGACATTAGACTTGCACCATTCGCGATTGTTGATCAATCCCGTAGGCCTTGGCGAGAGACTGGGGTTTTGTCTTGGCTCCTAATCAGTCAGAGGGGTGAAGTTGTAGTAGAACCCCTCATCTGAGAAGCCAGCCGTGCCACCGCTTGTGGCGAAGATGCTGATGTTGATTTGCTGGAATCAACAAATGCGATCCCCACAGTTAGCACCATTTGTCAACGATCGGTGAACCGCCGATCTTACGGTGTACGTGGAGGAGAGAGAAAGGAGATAGGAGGATCGTTTCGAGTAAGCTGACCGATAAATCCGGCCACCACTAACAAGGATTTATATAGGTTCAGGCCTCCCTTAGGATAATAGCTCTATGCCTGTTGGTATATATTGATCTCAAGACAAGGTACAAGAGGGAGTGTCTATTCCTAGATGGGATCTATAACTAGTCGGAGGTGGTTGTCGAGGACGATACTCTCTTCTACTTGCTCGGAGGCGATCGATCTTCTAAGGCTTGTGTTGAACTTGTTCAAATTCTCTTCGATCGTCTTCTCCAAAGGCCCTCGGGATCCTTATGTAGAGTGTATACCATATCATGAAAGTAGGATACTCCCTTAGTCGTGGTCTATTCATTAGGGATACTATCGTCGTATACGGTAGTTGCCTACTACTCATTGTTTGAAGCTTTATTTGGGTGAGGAAGATGAGCTACTGTCAAGGATGACTTCAATTCAAGAAGAGGAGGATGACGAGGACATCCCTACTATAGTTACACCCATAGTCCCTACACCTTCATAAGATACTACTGCTCAAGTGCCAAAGATACAACGACCAATAACTAGAGATCATGCATGACAACTTAATTGTGATGTACTTTCATTTTTGGGTAGTTCACATAATTTATATATGAATATGATGCTTCATAAATCAGATGCTCTTATGTTATTAAGGAACCAAGGACCAAGCATGGCTATGGAGGAGAACCATTAGAGCAAGCATACTAGTATCAACTCAAGTGAAGACTTCAGAACTTTGAAGCCACCCTAAAAGGACTAAGACAAAATAACATGGCCTTCACCTAAAGGGTTTGCCCAAGTCAGATCAATGGTGCTACAACACCTCAAGTGGCCCTAAGGCCTTGTATCTGAGTACATTACGATAACAGTGTAAAGGAGGACTCTAAGAAGAGTTCGGCCACCGCTTGGCCAAACCCTTCCCCAAGTAGGTTTTGGCCACCCCCTTGGACAAACCCCTCCTCCTTTCCTCCTATATAATGTGGCCAAAACACCCCTATATTTAGGTTTTGTTTAGTTAAAAGTCAGCCACATAGTTACTTCGAGTCCATCAATTGTGTCCAACGATGAGTTGTCAAGACTGCTTTTCGGAACCCCACATTATTCATTTCGTGATCTCTATTTGCAATTTAGATTGCTACTTTTGTAATTCTTGCTCATTCTTTGATCACTTGTAGGGAGTAGAACCTCGTGCTCAAGTTGATCATGCTTCCGGCATCGTGAATAATCTATTGGAGTTGGTTTACCAATTTCTAAGGCACATCGTCGTTGTATGGTGTAGTCAGATTGTCAAAGTCATCTCCACCAAATCAATCGTATCATTTCCATCGAAAGATCAGGAAACCAAAAGTGGTATCAGAAGGACACCAGGGCCAGCAAAGAGTTGATTTTCACTGCCCACCGTTCTCCCAACCACGAGGCTCTACAGGAAGTATGCTGACTCACCTTGAAGCATTACATGAAGCTACACTGGGGAGTGATGAAGGATTCACTGTATCGCTACTATCCTCGCTCTAACCCTAGTGGATCCGGAGCTACTGTTGCCAAGACTAAAGGAGAAGAAGACCCAACAATCACCAATATGTCTAAGTTGATTCAAGCCCAAGAAAACAATGCTCATATCACAAATGCTACTATGGAACTGTATGAGCGTATCCAGAACTTGCAGAGTTAAGTGGAGTACTACGAGACCAAGAATAAAAATCTTTAGGCCAGAGTTGATGGACTTTGCCCTCTTCCACGTTGCACCAGGGAAATAAAAGGGAATACTAGGCTCAGTTCAAATCCAACACACCACCAGCTCAAGGCCACACCAAGATGACATCCCTGATGAGCGTATTCTTGGGGACACATTGGCAAACCCTATTGTCATCTGCCTAGATGAAGAAGAAGACCCTGAAGAAATTGAGTTTGAGAACTAGGTTTGATGGGGACATCACCATGGACACAACTAGCCCAAGCCCTCCAAAAAGTACATCAAGCGCACCTCCTACACTTTTTGGACCCATGACAAGAGCTAGAGCCCAAGCTTAAACAAGAGGTGAATCTTTTCCTTGACGCATGTTCACCTTGCTCGAACAAGGATGGTGTACTACTTGATGCTTCGATATTGTGTGTGCTTAGGTATGAAGGACTATCCAAGGTGGAGGGAAACGGATCCAAGGAAGACACTTCTACCACCAAGTCAAGTCCTAGACAGAGACTCCAGACCCATCCCCAAACACTCGAGTCACTACTATCTCTAAGGACATAGCCTCAAACCCTTCGGACCTCCACTAAAGAAGATACTTGGATACTCTGGTTTCAGCCTGTATATTCTAGATCCCTAGGCCAAGAGCATTTTTTGGGCCGGTGTATCCCCCGGAGTATTCCTCAGATACTCCGGACCCCCTAACTGAGAGCATGCATGGTTTAGGCCAGAGTATAACCCGAAGTAACCCCCGGTTACCCGGAGTAACCCCCGGTTACTCCAGGCCCCTAGAGTATCCAGACTATCCCTAGAGTATCTGGCGTTCTTTCTACACACAACAACTTAGGGCCCATGGCCCATGTAAGGGTTATGACCAAAATCACTCAAATGGTGGGGAAGGACTATGAATACCCCTCCATCTATTTCTCTTAGGGTTAGACTTGAATTTTAAACTAAAAGTTGAGATTTGCTCCTTCCTAGGGTCCGGTCCTTAAGAACCCTTGGATTAGGAGTTCCTCCACTTTGTTCTTACCTCTTCCCTACGGTTGAGCGGAGACTAGGAGTTTATCAAGAGTGTGGTTGATTTGAGTTCAAGTTCCCAAAGGGTATCTCGTTGGAGTGTGTTGTTGGGTTTTCTCTCAAGTAGGCTACCTAGTTATCATTCTAATCATGAAGATCAGGAGTCCCCCGTATCAAGGTTTCGATGTAGGCTAAGTGGAGTCTCACTTGTTTGAGTTGTCTCTTGTAAAAACCATTAATTCGAGCTTAGAAGTTATCAGGACCTATCTATCCTTAGGAGTGGTGTATATTGCATAATTTTCTAGCATTTCTTGTGCAATCATACCAAGATCTTTCAAATTTAATACAACGATGATTTGAGTCTTATGCATCTTTATATGCAATCTTTCTGATTCCTTCGGGTACCTTTAAAACCTAGGTAGTATCTATACCAACTCATCTTATGATTGTTCCCTCTCTCTAATCAACACCTGTGCCACTAGATGGTTCAGAATCGTCGAGATAAACCAACAGTCGAAATGGCTCAACCACCAGAACTAAAGCTAGTGGACCACCCCCACAGCCAGGAGCTCATCCTTTTGATCTAGAAGATTTTTGAGTTGCTGCAGAATCAAGCTCAGATGTTGCAATATCTGATGATAATTTCAATGTTTAGCTCAGGGAAGTAGGCCAATCAGCCCTCTCGTCTGTCAGAATTTATGAGGACCCACCCTCCAATTTTCAGTGGAGATGGATTGCCTTTGGATGCTGATGACTAGCTGCACACTGTGGAGAACAAGTTGGGTGCCATCCAATGTATTGATCGGGAGAAGGTGCTCTTCGCTACACACCAACTCTGGGGAACACTTCTGATTAGTGGGAGAATAATCACACTGCTTAGGATAACCCACAGTTGATCACATGGATGGAATTTTCTGATGAGTTTCATCGTTATCATGTGCCAAATGGGCAAACAAAGCTTAAGAAGGTAGAATTTTGGATGCTTTCTCAAGAAGGGATGACCATGAGTGAATACTTCATCAAGTTCACTCAGCTTGCTTGCTATGCACCAGAGGAAGTTACTACCGATGCTAAGAGGTAGCTGTGTTTTCTTAATGGATTGAATGATGCACTTCAAATCTACTTGCTTTCACATGACTTGATGGCACTATGAGTGTCCCGATCTTTCAAAGAGAACATGGTATCGGTTTGGGTGGGGAAGACATTAATAATCTGATGACTACACTGTGCGATGATGGTGCGTCTTAGCAATCACTAAAACAACTCTAGAGGGTTATTGACCTTGCCACATAGCACGATCAACCTATCCATGAGGGATGTATTCCTACGAGCAATTGAAGAACAAGCAAGAACATGATAAAGGCAATCTAAAATTACATGTTGGATGAAGAATGGTTGTAGTATTGAAGGTGGGATTTCGATAAGTAGTCTCAACCGGTGGTCATTTGACACAATGGTGAAACAATGTAGTCTGCACTTAGCTAGATCTATTCTCATCGAAACCCACTGAATCCAATGGCGGCCAGGGGGTTTTATAGATGAATAAACACCCCTGGGCCAAAACAGACTCAAACTGACCTAAGTCAATTTGGTTGGCTTCAGCTAGCCATATGGACGGTCTAACCGGTGGGCGGTCTGAGTGGCCGCATGGTCGGTTTTAACCAGCTAGTTCATTTTTTTGGCAGACTTTCATTTTTTGACAGCCGACGACTCGAACGACTATAATTTGTCTAAGTATTTTATACTCCTTGTACTTGATCGAAACTTCAATTGATATTTCAATAGGCTTCTTTGGTCTTCATCTTCATGCCGTCATGGGGGCTTAAAGGTTCGAAAGTCATCACTTGTGGCACCCTCCTCATGTAGCCTTGAGTTGCATCCTCCTTTGCTGACCTTGATTCCTCTCTTAGTCATCTTGGTACGAGCTTGGTCAGCAAGTGAAGTGGTGGAAGTAGTGGAAGTAGTGATCGCTGAAGTATTGGAAGCAGTGGTCATAACAACGGGGGTCATATCCGCATCATGACTTCCAGGATTTTAAGCATCTAGTGAACAAGGTTGTTTTGCTAGAAAACAAGCGCAAGGAAGTAGATTCTTGCAAGTGCAAGTAAGTTTCCCTAGGTTTAGGGCAGTATCAACCAGGGCAGAACCGAGGATAGCCTGCATAGTACTCTCATCTGCAGTACCAAGAAAATTATCAGCCACAGGCTCAACCTACTCAGTAGAATGTCTCCAATCCCCATCCTCAGAATACCGGAGTCGAGACTCGCAAGCCACAAGAACAATTCCTTCATGTCAAGTGTCACAAGTGTGGACAAATAGACACTATGCTAAACAATGTACCTCCAAGAAGCCTGTGACTCAAGTGCCGTTCAACTTCAACTCTACTCTAGTAAGTAACAACTAAGGAAACCATGGAGCATATATTCATAACAATTGTCCATCCTAACCTCAATTCTAGGGATGGGTGAACCATGTTACCGTCAAAGAAGCTCAAGCCGCATCAGACGTTGTGTTAGGTAAGTTCCTAGTCAACTCAATCTCTACAATGGTTTTATTTGATTCTGGAGCTTTGCATTCATTCATTTCTTTTGGATCTGTTGTCAAGCATGGTTTGGAAGTGGTTGCTCTTAAACATACTTTATGAGTTTTTACACTAGGAGCCACTATCTGTACTAACAAAGCTTTTAAGGGAGTTTCGATAGATATTGGTGGGGAAAAGGTTCTACGCAACCTCATCATCTTGGAAGCCCCATCGTTAGATGTTATCCTCAGAATGGATTGGTTAGTAGTGCACAAGGCTATGTTGGATTGTGCCAATAGGAAGGTAAAGCTCACCAATGAGAAAGGAGAACAAGTGGAGTTTATATCAGTTCCACTACAAGATAGAGTATGTAAAGCTAAACAGTGTTTGGATAATCACCTTAGATCAAGTACCTGTCGTTTGTGAGTATCCAGATGTGTTTCCGGACGATCTACTTGGAATGCCAACGAACCACGACATTGAGTTACTAATAGAGTTAGTGCCTGGAACAACACCAATTTTCAAGCGACCTTATCGTATGGCCAACAAGGAGTTACATGAGGTGAAGAAGCAGATTGAGGAACTTCAAGCTAAGGATATGTGAGGCCAAGCACTTCGCCTTGGGAGCCCTGCAATTCTTGTGAGGAAGAAAGAAAGAACTAAGTGGATATGTGTGGACTATCGCTTGCTTAATAATGTGACTATTAAGAATAAGTATACTTTGCCACGAATTGATGATTTGTTTGATCAGTTGAAAGGAGCCAAGGTTTTCTCTAAAGTTTATCTTCGCTCTGGCTATCATCAGATAAAGATACAGAATGATGACAGTCCCAAGACTGTGTTCACTACATGGAATGGACTATATGAATATACTGTCATGTCTTTTGGACTGACTAATGCCCTCGCATATTTCATGTGTCAGTGAAAAATCATATGGGGGCATCTTAATATAAGGGTGTGTGGATACATAGTCTTGAAGAGATTAGGATGTACCTTGTTTCACAACTTATGGGACAGTATCAGATTTAATGGCCGGACTGGTGTACGCAGACTGGCCCATACAGGTAGAGATTGATGCCAACAATTAGTCATTGGGGATCCCGGGGGCTTTGGCAGCCTCGTTTGCTTTGTTTTGCTGCCACTTTTGGCTTAACTACTTGTGGCTTCTAAGCCACTTATAATTTTTCACTGTGCATTTGATACTTGGTCGTGTGAACACTTGTGTGAATAAGTTGTTAAACTTACTCGCTTAAGAGTAATGTGTATTATTGCAGTTCTATTGTAGAATTACTATTGTGATACCTGTTTGTCTCAACATACCTCAAGTGCGATCCGTGTATGATTATAAAGCACATGGAGTATGTAGGGTTTCAAAATTCATAATATAGAATTGTCAAGTATGATCATCACTATGAAGTGACTCTTTCACTGAGAGATCGAGAGTTATACCACTCTAGCCGTGCATTAATTAGTCAGGACAAGTTCAGGGTTGATGCTCCAGCTCAGTAAGAAAAGAGTGAAAAGGCTATATCACTCTACTCAAGCTGATGCATTTAACTACCAATTTGAGGTTCAGGTTTCTCGGGCTATTCAAGGCCATATCATTCTACTCCTATTGAGGAATTTATATCTCGATGGTTAAGGTCAGTGTTGACATCTCCACTTACATGATAATTCTATTGAAGGTTTTATATTGTAAATTCTAGGTCCGACAACAAACATGACTTAGTAGTATTTTGGGTTGTTAAAAACAACAAAGGTGCTGCATCACCTCTATTTGGGTCTGGCCCATGTAATTCTGAAATTAGAGTTAAACTACAAGTCTTTTAGAGTTAGAGTCCAGAAAGGAGCGCATCATAGGTTTGGATTCGACCACCCTATTTGGCTGGTCGAAATCCTCTCCTCTTTTGCTCTAAATAGGTCCCGAAACCCCTCTACAACTTGGATTTTGTTTCATTGGTTTTTCCACTTGTAAAAACTTTCGTTTTTCTTGCTTTCGACTAGTCTAGCAGCAAAAATGTCTTCGGAACCTCACATCAATAAAAAAAACTCATCTTTTCAGTTCAATACCTAAAATTCGCATCTACAAGTTTAGTTGATTATATTTTTTTCTTACTCATTCTTCGATTGCTTGCAGCAAAAGACCTTTGTGGTCAGATCAATCATGCTTCTAGGTCGATAACATCACAAAGTTGGTTCAGCGATTGTGAGCTGCAACAGTCATCGTATGGTTGTAGCCGGATCATGAGAGTTATCCTTCTCATGGACCCACCCTACTCCCCCCTCCCCCGGTGCCATCAACAATGCATGTGCCCATGCGTTTTGAGGAACTAAAAAATTAAAATACATATTTAAGAATATTTCTACACGACTATATATGTTAGATCAAGTTATTTATATTCGCTCTTATCCTAACCGTTTGTGTTAGATCTAATAAATATTGTGGTCTCAAAGTGAATGGACTGTTACCATCGATTGATATTTTTATAGAAGTAAAGATAATAAATGGTTTGATGCACGTGGGTTGCTTAGTGATGAGTTATGTGTGTTGCGTTCATGCATCGCATGTTTTGATGCTGATGATAAGACTGGTTTCGTGTTTAGTCGTTGGTTTGATCTGAAGAGGTAGCAGAACGTGATTTACACAAAAATATGACTTTCTTAGGTAACGACAACCTCCTTGGTGTGTCGTGGCACCATGAATGAGATGTAAAGCTCCTGCTGTTCTAAAAGAAGACACCCGGACCAATATCGTGATTTGATTTATCATCCTCCCTACAAGTGATTTCCTAGTTTAACTTGTTCAGTTATATTCTTGTTACTAGCGCCAAGAACTACTCCCCGGTTCGATCTAGACATCATTTTAGTAAATTTGGTGACGTTGTTTACATTATTAGCCTAGTACCTATCACTTGAACATCACTACCAATTGCATTCAACAGTCGTTTGGTGTAAATATTTCCTACAGAAGAATATCTATCTTTCACTGGAGGATGTACCTGTTGAAACTGTGCGGTGCAATAGTAACGGATATTTTCCAAATTTCATACCACGCAATGAAAACAAACATAAGAGATCACCATATTTTATTTTAGGAGATTGGCACGGAGAACGTTTAAAAGATTAGACACCACATCAAAAAGACAATTAGATTATCCAAAACTCCGAGCAAAAGTTCTCTTAACTGCAGAACGTTGCTTTAGAACCACACATATGTCAAATCTTCCTCCTGCTCGGCCGTTATTGCGCACATCACTAGTATCAACTTGCAGCTAGGCTCGTTTTGAGTTTTGGGTCACAAGGTGGACAGGCAGTGCAGAGTCTGATCAGGAAAAGAATGTCATTCCCAGGTTTAAGTGGCAAACAAACACTAGAACCTGCGAACAATGGAATGCACCTACAGGAGAGAGCAGATGATTCTTATACATGCCCGATTCAAGACTGATGCATAAAAGTTCAGAGGGACTTCTTCAGTGTGTGGAATAATGAAGTGCATGACCAATTTGTATGTGCTGCCTTCTATGCAGCAGTCACTCGAGCAGCTTCACGCTTTGATGTAAACTCTAATTCCTCTGGTGTGAAGGGAAGTGGCTTCATCGGGGCAGGTAAGCGGCCAATGCTATCAACCTTGTCCCGTTGCTTGGGTGGCGGTCTTGCCGCTTTAGGTAAAAGGCGGCCCTTCTTTGCAAACCACTCAGGTTTGAGAAGTGCCCTGAATCCAAGCTTGTTGTAATACACCAATCTTACTGTTCCACCAGCTGCTTCAACTGCAGCTTTTGCCCTTGCAGTCGCCCTTGATACCTACAAATTTACATTCATGTGCTATTATGAATTCTGACAACATGATGTAAATAATGACATATGAAGGGCAGAAATTTGGATATGTGAAATATCAAATCTAATCTACAGCAGCAATATTAAGAACTGACATAATATAGTGAGCACTAAGCATTCTTTTAAGTTGGAACATAGCATATTTTAAGAACCAAAGCACCATAACTTAATTTAAAATACCATTGTAGGAAAATCATGTTGGCTTTCTAGTCATCAGCATCACCCATTTCAAGCTTATATGTGTAAAAAAAAAGAAATAAGTAAATAAGTTCCATACAGGATCTCAGTTTAATGGATAAATAACACTCTTTGGAACAGATTAGTTTACATGTTTGAATTTTGTTACATCACATGCAGCAAGAAACAGAACAGAAGCCTTGAAGGTAAAGGCCTGAAATTCAATTCAAACTTTGAAGACATAAATGTATTCTCGACACTGGCGGGCTTGAAATGAACAAGAAACTTTTATAACCTTATGATTAGATGCAACTATTTCATTTAACTAGCTTATGCTTGCCTCAAGGTGAATTGGCCATTTGATTTCTTCTGCCCCACGGCCCATTAACCGAATTCCATCCTTTATTTGCTTTCCAATGGCACTTGTATCCTGGCAGTAGGACAGAGAAGTTTATTTCATAAAGAAAAAGAAAAAAGTAGAAACAGAGCTAGTTCAAAGAAATGATTGTAAGTACCTTCAGTGTCTTCATTGTGATCAACTCAGAGGAGTCAATTTTTCCAGCATTGATGAGCTTTGCAATTTTCCCCAGTCCACAGGGCTGATCAGAGAGAAAGATTACTAACATCACATATTGCCCTAGGTGCCATTGTAAATCACAATTCAAACTTGAAACACAGTTATTATCCATAACAATGTAACTTATTCAACCTCTTCTACAATGAACACCCAGTTACCCAAATAATTACCAAATTTCACCTTTATTTTGTAGATGTTGAAGTCACATTACCATGGATCAATAACATTCACGATTTGCTGAATACAATCATTGAATCAATTAGCAGAGACAGTTATATTACATATCAAGAGGCCATACGATTTTAGGAACCTGGAAGATTGTAAAGCAAAACGAAAAGTAGCTCCTCTGCTAAGCAAGCTGAACTCAAGAAGCAAGCACAGCCATAATATGACTACCAGTAAATCACTTCGCAGTAAATACCTTCTGAAGGACTTGCCAACATATGATATATGCAGTTCATTAGCTTTGCAATTTTGATGCTTACTAGGTCTCAAGCTAGAGATTATGAAAAATGATATAAGAATATGCAGGTCCTTTTTTCTGAATTATGATGGGTGACAGGTACTATCATTCTTGCAGTGTTTTTCTTCTTAATGAGAAAGACACCCAGAGCTTTTCCATGTTCTCTGAAAAAACATTTTTGCAATGCTCTTTGCAATCTAATCTAATATGTAATATTAAGAAATGTAACTCTGCCACATATGATACTTCTTTGCATTTCTATCAACAGCCACAAACCTGCATACACACACAAAAGCATATTGTTCTTGCATGCTAACACTGCACTAAATAGTGCTCACCACCTAACTAGTATGAACTTATATATCCATACTACTGACAGATAAGGCAATGTGTGAACTTCAAATCTACTCATGGTTTTCCTGCCCAAACAAATACGAACTATAGATCTTGTCCAACCAATAGCTTAACTGTAATGCATTTGTCCAAAATCAATGTGTATCCCTGTTAGTAGCGGCAGCGCCAAATTAGTGCACAGCACCTTAACTCTTCCACAGATTAGTACAAAGTCACCCATTATCTTTCACCCAGCAAAGTAAAGAAAAGTTTTGCAACCAATTCCACACCCACAAGCCACAGAACCAAGTGGATGCCTGTGCACCTTGGCACTTCATGTGCATCCACCAATGCCCACATATACCATACTAGCTCAGAAGGAAGCCAGAATACCCTACCATCTAGGAGATAGATAATAGAAACATGCAAATATGATGAAGTTGTTCGCATCCAAGCTGAAGCCACAAGATCATGCTGCAGAACCTCACTGTAGCTGAACCTATGGTATGAAATCATAATCTCCCGCTGCCATGTCTTTTCTCAGCTCTTTATGTGTTACCTGAGCATAACTATGTTCCCAAAGCTCTTAACTTCCTTAAAAGGTGGTCACTGTCAGGTAAAAATTCACTATCTCATGTCAAACTGATTTCTACATACACCCTAAATTCAAGCATCTTTTCATAATGCATATTAAACTACCATTGATGCTGCCTTCAGCATCTTCTATCAGAGTTGTACACTGAGAAACAAAATGCTCGAGAAGCTCACCTAAGAGCTAGGACTACAAATACCGCAGTAATAAGCTTAGCCAAAATTTCCTTTGTCTAATTGAGGGATATCTGGGAACAAAATCCTTATTGCGGTAGCAGGCGCCATAAGTGATACAAAAATGAAAATATGTCAACTCCGTGCACAGAACACAGATCGAGCACTTTATGTGCAAGCAAAGTTATCCCATAGAAGTAATCGGCATCCAATCAAGTAACATACGAGGAGAAAGCTAGAGCACATTCATACGAAACAAGAATGAAATGTGGGTTCGTGATCAAACAGCATAGATCGAAAAACAGCAAGGTCGCATAGCCGCGAGGAATGCAGAGGAACGGGAGAAGGCAAGGGAGGCTGGGACCTGGAACGTGAGCGAGAAGCGGTTCTTGAAGCCGCGGCGTGGGAGGCGGCGGCGCAGCGGAGTCTGGCCGCCCTCGAATCCGAACCTGGCGGTGCCGCGCGCTTTCTGGCCCTTGTGCCCGCGCCCCGCCGTCTTGCCCTTCCCGGAGCCGATCCCGCGGCCCTTGCGCGTCTTCTGCTGCGTCGCCCCCGGGTTGTCGCGGAGGTCATTGAGCCTCAGCAGGCTCCCAACTGTCCGCAGCGCCCGCGGCGCCTTCGGCGGCCGTGCCGCAGGCGCGGCCGCTGTGGCTGCGGCCGCCACCTGGGTGGCGTAGGAGGATGGGGCGAGCCTTGCGGCGGGGAGGAGAGGTGGCGGTGGGGTCGGGAGAGGGTGCCGGTACGGTTGCAGGAGCTTGCGGGAGAGGGAGGTGGTGGTGGGTGCGGTGCGGAGGAGCTGGGAGGCACGGCGCAACATGGCTGGTGGCTGCCGGTGGGATGTGTGCTTCCTCCGCGGGTTTGGGCACGCGGAGGGTTTAGGGTTTTTTTGGTCTTTCCTTTGATGGGCTGTGATTGTGATTTTGCAATCGTGGGATCTGTCGAGTGCTGGAGATTACCGGTGTGGACTGGATTGAAATGAAAACTCGGATAAAAAGATCCAAACGAGGAAAAATGTCCCCTCAAAACCGGCTCATTGACTGCTTTGTCACTCATGAGCAGTGGAGTCACTTAGGGTACGTTTGGTTTGAGGAATGCAGTGGAACAGAACAGAACCATTCCAGAATCTGAGGTGATTCAAGTGTTTGGTTTGAGGAATATAGCAAAATGGAATGGAACCAAATGGTTCCACCAAACCGAATATTCGGTATAGATGCGGAACGACGCGATGTCTCAAAATTGGGCAAACCAACTGATTCCTCGTTCCAAAATATCCCGTAACCCCCTCGCTGTGCATCTCGTTCCCCTCATCTGCATCTCACAGGCGGCGGAGGCGGCGGTGAAAATCGAGCGGGCGCCGGCGCTGGAAGGCGAGTGGCGGCCGGGGTTGGTTCAGGCGGGCGGCCGGCGGTGGAAGGCGAGCGGCGACCGGGGCTGGTTCAGGCGGGTGGACGGCGGTGGAAGGGGAGCGGCGGCCGGGCTGGTTCACGCAGGCGGCCGGCGGTGGAAGGCGAGCGGCGACCGGGCTTGGGAAGGGGAGCGGTGGCCGGGGCTGGTGCGGGCGAGCGGTGGAAGGGGAGCGGCGACCGGGCGGTGGAAGGGGAGCGGCGGCCGGGCTGGTTCAGGCGGGCGGCCGGCGGTGGAAGGCGAGCGGCGACCGGGCTTGGGAAGGGGAGCGGTGGCCGGGGCTGGTGCGGGCGGGCGGTGGAAGGGGAGTGGCGACCGGGCGGTGGAAGGCAGCAGTAGGTGGCGGTGGTTCAGGGTGACGACCAGAGAAAGGAAGGGTGACTAGCAGAGAAAGAAAGGCTGGTTTTCTTCCAACTCAAGGTATGCAACCAATAAACTTCATTCCTCGGTTTGATGCGTGCTAGATCTGGTGATATTGGTGCTAGTTATGTCATGTTTTGAATGATTACATGCTACTTGAATATCAGAATGATATGTTGATCATTGTTGACCTCTCTGTGATTGTTGGATGTGATTGGTTGTACCTCTATTTGTGATAAATGAATGTCGTTGCTTCAATTTTTGATCACATACAGTGAGTAGATTATTTTGTATATGCATTGTAGATGGCGAAGAGAATGGATAGAAGGAGAAAGATGTTGTTTAGGGGAGTTGCTACATTTGTGGCTCTTTCTATGGTGGCTTTGTGTGTTCGGGCTATAGTAAGGAAGAGGAAAGCACGTATTACGTACGGTCCAATGCATGAGAGAGATCAACAAAGAATCAATTATCTCAACAACAAAATTTGGAAGTGTGATGAAAAATGTAAAGATATGTTAAGGCTTGAAAGAGCTCCTTTTTTTCGATTGTGTCAAATATTGAGGGAACAATCCTTGCTTCGAGACACTATACATGCATGTGTGGAGGAGCAAGTGGCGATGTTCTTGAATACTATTGGACATAACCTTAGAAATAGGGTTATTTCCACTAATTTCGATAGGTCAAAAGAGACGGTTAGCCACTATTTTAGACAAGTCCTACACGCCGTAGGTATGCTACGAAATCAGTATATCATGCCACCTTCATTGGAGACCCCAACCAAAATTGCAGGGAACCGACGGTTTGACCCTTACTTTAAGGTATTTTCAGCAACTATTCCTTAGTTATTTAGGCTAGAAATTATGCGATTATAATATTTTTTGTTAACTATATAGGACTGTATTGGAGCAATCGATGGTACACATGTACGAGCTACTGTTAGTAAGGATATGGAGCCTTCATTTCGTGGTAGGAAGTCCTTTGCTACTCAAAATGTGATGGCAGCAGTAGATTTTGACATTCGATTCACATATGTGTTGGCGGGTTGGGAAGGGACAGCACATGATGCGGTGGTTTTAGCAGATGCATTAGAGCGTGAGAACGGCCTTCGTGTCCCAGAAGGTAAGAAATTGATGCTGGACCTCTTTGTCCACAATTTAGCAGAAACCAATGTCACCTGTTTTTTGTTTTCATGTTCTAGGAAAATTCTACCTAGTTGACGCTGGATATGGAGCCAAGCCTGGGTTCTTGCCACCTTTTTGTGCTGTGAGGTACCATTTGAACGAGTGGGGCAACAATCCTATACAAAATGAAAAGGAATTGTTCAACCTTCGGCACTCATCTCTACGAGTAACTGTAGAGCGGGCCTTTGCAATGCTCAAGAGACGGTTCAAAATTCTAGATGATGCCACTCCGTTCTTCTCTTTTCCGGTTCAAGTTGATATTGTTGTAGCCTGTTGCATTCTTCATAATTATGTGCTCTCTCAAGGGATTGACGATTTTATTGTACCGGACGTGACTTGGACCACCAACCCCATTAGGACAACAAGGGAACAAGCAAGTGACCATAGAGCCATGGTAGACCGTAGGCTACAAATGGCTACTACAATGTGGGAGGATAGGCAGAACTACTATGGCCTTTGCTAGGTCAAAGCACTGTATTTGTAATGATCAGACTCATTGTGCCATTTTCTATGTCAAAACACTGTATTGTAATGTTCAGACTCATTGTGCCATTTTCTATCATATCTTTGCACTTCTCTGTGTCAATCAATGTATTTCTGTTGTTGTATGTCATGTTTTTTTTAACTATTGTTTTGGACAGAAATGGACAATGTGGAAAACCATGGTGGGAGTGGGCAGCTTGTGTGGACAAATTCAATGTCCACCATGATGCTAAGTTTTTTGGCTGACCTAATAGCTAGTGGCACTAGAACGTCCACTGGATTCAAGAAGGTGCACCTTAACAACTGTGCGAAGGCTTTAAATGACTATTTCAAGTTAGCTATCATCGGAGATCAGGTTAGCAACCACCTTAAGAAGTGGAGGAAGGTTTGGGCCAAGGTTGAGAAGCTGAAGAAAATGAGTGCTGCTCTATGGGATGAGGACACTTGCACTATTAGGCTTGACCATGAACACTATACAGGTCATATTAAGGTAATTCTGCTACATCTTTCTGAGTTCACAAAACTTTTTCAATCAGTCAAATAAGATATACTTTGTTAGTCTGCTTAGATTTGTGCCAAGTATTGTTGCTCAAAATGACCCTGTTGCATCATAATTTGTTGTAATTAAGTTACAATTTTTTATAGGACCACAAAAGTGATGCAAACTACTTGAATACCCTTATTGAACATTATCATGCTATGGCGACAATCTTTGGGGCAACTATGGCTACAGGGAAGTATGCCAAGTCTGAAAATGATCCGCTTTCTGTGGAAGTGCATGATATTGCAGATGATGAGGCAACCAATGAAAGTGGTGAGGTTAACATGTCGACATCGGCAAATGTTGGCGAGTCTTCTCGTACGAAGCCACCGGCAAAGAGAGCTAAGGTAGCTGTAAGTGAAGATGATCCACTGCTGTCAGTACTCAAATTTGGCCTTGAAAGGGTTGCTGTGGCTCTTGAGAAAGGCTCTGGAGGCGGCGACGATGAATTACCTGAGGGTCTTTGGGATGATTTGGCAAGTCTTCCGGGGTTTGAAGAGGGTCATCTTTCTCACTACTATGCTCATCTTGTTGATAATCCTAAAACTGCAAGGGCATTTGCCACACTTACTCTCCCTAACAAGTTGATTTGGGTGACTAGGTATGTCGCGAAGAACTTTGGTTAATGAAGTTTCTCTACTCTTATTAATAGTGCTATGTGAACTTTAGTATGCCCACGTAGTTTCATGTGTTTTGAGATGTATGGACTTTAATGGTGCTGTGTGAATTTTGGGTTGCCCGTCAACTTGTATGGACTTTATTAATGTGTGTCAACTTGTATGGACTTTAATGTGTTTGAGATGTATGAACTTGGAACTTCAAAGGGTTGTTATGGTTTATGTCATATTTGAGATATGGTTTATGTCATATTTGAGATATGATTTATGTCATGTTTTGTAACCCCCAGATGAGTTTTGTTTTAAAAAAAAGATGGAACAAAACAGAAACTTAAATAGCATGCAAATACGAATTAAATTTGTGATGCGATCTATACAGCACATGTGAAGAACTGTAGAAACTAATGACAACATTTTGCTTTTATTTGTAGAAAAAGTAACACATAATCAAACACTTTAGTTTGGAATCTATAATGGTGTTAGAGCATTTAAAACAGATGACAAGGATCCCTCAAAACACAATAATAGTAACGGCAATGGCATTCAGGCATCTGTAAAGGAAATGTTTTAACTACTCTCTGTAAAGAAGAATATTCAAAGTACGTACATTGGAGTTCCAGTGCGTAGACTTGGAAAATGAAATACCAGATATAATAGTAGGTAGATCTTCAGATAGGACCTGGAATTCACGTGCTACAACTGTTCAACAGGGCCAGAGAAAATGGAAGTACTGCCAAAAGAAAACTCAAGACCCACGCACATTGAGTAATCAGCAAACTCTAAACGCCAAAGGTAATGGCGTTTAGAATGAAAAGGCAGACGCCCGCAGTTTCCGCATAACAGAGCGTTGCGTAAACACGCTTCTGTTCTGACCGAATCCCGGGCATTTTTTCGACTAAATAAAACGCCATAACCACTGGCGTTTGGCCTGTATAGATAAACGCCAGATGAGCTGGCGTTCGTCCTGTTTTGGCGACGCTTCTGTTGTGCCCACGAAGGGAGCATTTGGCTGAGTATGTCAAACGCCACGGGCACCGGCGTTTGGTACGTTCCATCCCTACAACCAAACACCAGAATGGAACCATCCTATTCCATCTCGTCCTTCCAACCAAACAAGATCTGGCACCATTCCATTTATCCAACCAAACACCAGAATGGAACCATCCTATTCCATCTCATTACATGGTCCTGGAACCATTCCATTCCATCATATTTGGTTCCCTCAACCAAACACATCCGCTAACCACGATACGGCCCTGTTAGGAGTAGCTTAGATTCATGTATAATCTAATTATCCCGATAAATTTTATATAAATCGCAGTGAAAATAAACCTATCATATTTACAATTATTTGTTAGGAACAATTTATAAATTTAAACTTCTTATCTATGGTGAAGGATACAAAATCTAAAATATCCCTAAACTCGTTTATTTGCTATTTAGTAGATGAAATCATTGTTTTAGAGTGTTTATTTATACAAGTTACTAGAAAAATTAATTTATAGATAAAAGAGACAGCAATATGACAATTCCAGACATTACATCAACTATGGATAAATTTACAAGTTTTCTTATCATCAAAATAGGTTGCAAGTTTTATGAGTGTTTACCAACAAAATAACAACAAGTAGATGTTTTGCACTTAGTCATTCATCTCCCTGCTATCAAACTCACAGCAATATCATCACATACTTCATCCACAGTACCATTATTATATCTAGATACAACGTTGTCTACTCTGCCACCTGCTACTTTATCTGAATTTGTAAATTGCTTAGTTGGATCTTATCAACGATTGGTAAATCGCCAATCTTAAGGTAGTCGTGATCAGAAAGATTTGTTGAAGGTTAGGGATCCCTAGGGCCGTTCTCAGGTAACACTGGCTCACTGAAGACAAAGATTTTATACAGATTCGGTCCTCCCTCAGGATAATAACCTTATGTCATATTGGTATATATTGAATATCGAGTAGAATACAAGAATTTGTTAGTGTCTAGTCTAGATCGGATCTAAACATAGTCGGGAATCTCCTTGGGCTGATCTGCTGGAACTCGACTTCCTTGAGGCGATGGATCTTCTCTGGGATGTCGGGTGGCAGATTGAGGCTCTGAACGATTAGGGCTCAATCTCTAAAGACTTTGGCTTATTCTTGTTGCCTCCTCCTCTTCGTAGGGCCATTGAGTCCTTTTATAGGGGGCACATCGTATGTGACACAAAGTCGTCTCTGACCAGGACTCGATCATCCTTAAACGTAGGGATAAACTTCCTTGTTTAAGAGGTATCCTGGTATCCTACAAGAGGTCTCCTTATCTCCTAGAATCCTTTGCAGATACGTCAGCTACTCCGAATATCTAGGGTATTGTATACGGATACTGCCTCACATACTGTACGGATATACTAATCATCATCAAGCTCAATACGTGAAATAAGTCCTCGACGATTCTAAGGAAAATCTACGTAGTCGGGAAAAATCTCCGAGTAGGCGACCTCTGAGTAGTTAGCTATAGGGTTCTCTGAGTAGATAGTACACCCACCCAAGATTGTGATGTCTTCTGGAGACTCTACTCGGGATACTCAACGCGCTTGGGTAGCTTGCACGAACTCATGAGTTAATTTTTCCATCCAAGCGAAAGTCCTAGGTATTGTTCTCTGATTTCATCTAGTCCGTAGATCATGGACACACGTGTCGCGAGCAGATTTTCCGAAACCCGAAACGTCGTGTGGTAGTGAAGAATCTTTTCCACTTTTCCTCTGCAACTATGCCGATGATGTGGGCAAAACACAACGCGCTTGTCGGGGTTGTGCGCCTATCAGATCCTTATTTTCCTGTGCACGTCGCCTCACATGCGGGGAAAGTAACTGTGCGCAATTAAAGTGATAGAACAGAACACACGGAAAAAATGCTAATCCGAGTACGGCTCAGAGCCATAAGAGAGTCAGAACCCTTTGTGAAAGTGCATCTAGTGCCCCCTAATGGGTTTTAATGATTAATGACAAACGATTAAGGGACTAATAGTTTACTAAGTATATACAGGTGTATAGTCCCCAAGTAATTGGTTTAACCAGTGGATGTCGACCCCTAAAAAGTTGATGATGAAGGAAGGCTTGGACCTAGAAGATTAGTGGAGATTTTCTAGTGTTTAACATGATCAAAGATCATTTGAGTCTATAGGACAAGTCACCTATTAAGAGGGGTAACATATCTAAGCTATAGGAAGAATCTTCTTGTGTGCTCAATTAAAATCTCAGAAGACTTCTTTGAAAATCTCTTTTGAGACACAGACAATGATCCTCGGTAATACCGGTTTGAAGAATCGGATGTACCAAGATTGGCCTCTGTTGCGAGGTTTGATGACTTGGTCGTCTCAAGCCTCGAAGAGCTTCAATTGCGGCATGACCGGTCTTCAAGCCGGTGCTGCCGAGAATGGCCTCTGTGTCAGAGAGTTAGGGAACCCTGCCGTTTATGGTTTTCCCTAGTTTTCATATTTCAGAAACCGGTGTGTCCACTCTTGAGGACCGGTGCTTCTGGAATATGCTTCTGTTGTCTTAGACTAAGTCCCATTCGTTTTGTCTTCGGTTCTACCGGTTTTATTTTTGGTTGTACCAAGAATCAGTTCTGGACTTAGGTCTTTTGTTATCCTAGACTAAGTCCCATTTGATTTGTCTTCGATTCTACCGGTTTTGTTTCCGGTTGTACCGAGAATCTGCTCTGGACTTAGGTCATCTGTTGCCCTAGACTAAGTCCCATTTGTGTTGTTTTCGGTTCTACCGGTTTCGCGTCCAGTGGTACCGAGAATCTCTTCTGGACTTAGATCTATTTGAGAAGCTGTGTTACCGAGATGATTTCCGGTTTGACCGAGTTTCTTCTCTGTGAGAGAAGAGCGTGTCAACACTTCAAATCTCGGTTTAACCAGTCTTCAAGTCGGCACTACCGGGAATCGTTTCTGGCAGTTACTCTGTGGAGTAGAATCTTCAATCCCGGTGTGACCGTGTTCCTCTCGGAACTACCGACTTTGAGTTGAAGACTTTCGTTGTGCACCTGAGTTCCTCAGAATCTGACCGTTGGTTTGAAACTCGGTGCTTCCGGTTTTGAGTTTCGGTTGTTCCAAAGAAGAATCTTTGTGCCCAACGACTCTTTTCTGAGCAATGCCTATAAATGGTCCCCGACCCCCTGCGGGCTCCGTAGGACACTCTGCGCAAAAAGACATTCTCTCACACTTGTGTTCCCCTTTCCTCTTGACTCCTTGAGATCTACTTTGAGAGAGGAAAGATTTGTGAGATCTGAGACTTGATTGAGTATTCAAGCAAGAGCTTCTTCAAGCCTAGAATTCGTTACTCGTTACTCTTGGAGATTTGGCATCTCCTAGCCGGCTAGGCGTCATTGAAAAGCTCCAACTTGTGGATTCGCCTCCGACAGTTTGTGAAGGTTCGGGGATCACCTCAAGATCCACCACGAGTCATTGAGCAAGTACTAAGTGGACTTGGCTCAAGGAGAAGAAGGTGAAGACTGTGTGTCTTCGGAGCTAAGTGCTCAGCCTCTCTAAACGAAGACGTAGAGTTGTTGCCAACAACTTGAACTTTGGGTTAAATCTTGTGTCCTCTTTCTAGCTCTTTACTTAGCTGTTATTCTTCATTTGAGCTAGATCTAGTTTTGTGTTAATTGCTTCATCCTTAAACTGCTTCACTCTTGCATGCTAAACAACTAATTTGAGTAAAATTTGATAATCTCCTATTCACCCCCTTCTAGTCGATAGACCTCGATCTTTCAATTGGTATCAGAGCAAGGTCTCCTCTTTGCTACTGATTTGGTTTAACCACCAAGGAGAAAGGTATGTCGACTTCCGGGAACTATAGGAGTTCTTCGCATAGACCTAGATTCGATGGTACTAACTATGCAGGTTGGAAGCACAAGATGAGGATACATCTTGAAGCAATTGACTTCGAGATCTGGAGAGTCATTGAACAAGGAGTCGTTGTTCTCAATGAAGCTGAGCTAACTGAGAGTGACAAGAAGAACAAGCAACTGAATGCTCAAACTCGTGATATTCTCTTCGGCGCTCTGAACGATGATGAGTTTGGAAGAATCAACACGCTCAGAAGCGCGAAGAAGATCTGGGACACGCTTGAAGAAGTTTATGAAGGAACAGAGTCAATCAAGGACTTCAAAACCAATGTTCTTCGAAGTCAATTCAACAGGTTCAGGGGTTTAGATCAAGAATCAGTCTGAAGCATCTATTCAAGACTCACCACAATCACAAATGAGCTTTGAGGATTTGGTGCCACAGATATCACCGACATTGTCATCGTCAAGAAGCTTCTTATGTCTCTTGATGAGAAATATGATACACTGTGCACCCTCATTCAAGAAAGAGCTGACTTCAAGTCATTGACTCCATCTCAAGCTCTTGGAAGACTCAATGCTCATGAGATGATCATTGAAGAGAAGAAAGAGCTGCACTCCACAAGATCAGGCCCTCGAAGAAGCATTGCCTTGAAGGCCAAGAAAGAAGAGTCCTCATCAGATGAAGAACAAGAAGAATCCAGTGATGAAGCTGATGTTAGGGGCTCCTTTGGGAAGGACTTAGCCCTTTCGGTCAGAAGATTCAACAAGTTCCAAAAGGGTGGCAGATTTAAGAAGTATGATTTGAGGAGAAATGGAAGCTCTTCCTCAAGAGACCCCAAGAAGAGAAACTGCTATAAGTGTGAAGAGCCCGGTCACTTCATCGCCAATTGCCCTCTTCACAAGAAAGAGAAGAGAAAGGACAAAGGCCACAAAGGAGACAAGGATGACAAGAAGGAGAAGTCTTACAAGAAGGAGCATCACTCCAAGCCCAAACACTACAAGAAGAACAAGTACAAGGCTAAGGACTACCTCGGCAAGGAGTGGGATTGAAACGCCAGTGATTCTTCAAGCTCCCAAGCTTCTTCCTCGGACTCCGAAACAGGAATGGCGGGACTTGCTTGGTCTACACCAACAAAGGCAAGGTCAATCTTCGACATGCCAAGCGATAATGAGTTTTCCACATGCCTTATGGCTAAGGGGTCCAAGGTAACTTCAAAATCTTCTACTATGATGATAGTGATGATGACCTTATGAGTGAAGAGTTAGAAAACATAAAACCTAGTTATAGAAAACTAGCTAAAACTCTTATGGAGCAAGAAATCATTCTTGAGGATCAAGAAAGTTTGCTTGTTGATGAGATGGAGAAAAATAAGGAATTGACTTGTGAGTTGAATAAACTCAAGTAAAAGCACCTTGAACTCGCTAAGGCTCATGAATCACTAATTGAGAATCATGAAAAACTAGGTCTTGAGTTCCTCAACAAGAAGCAAGATCTTAAGTCTCTAAAAGTGGTTCATGATGAACTTAGATTTGAAAATGATTCTCTTATCGCTAAGCAAATTGGTGAGAATCAAGAAGGTTTCAATCCTTCTTACTTAAAATGTATATCATCATCCAATGCCATGCCACCATCTACATCATCTAGCAATGTGCATTCAAATTCTTCATCTAAGGAGACCATAGACATTATGAATGAGAATGCTAGGATGAAGACCCTCCTTGAAGTTGGTTTCTTCAAGTGCTGCAAAGGAAGTGACTCTCTAAGGGAGCTTCTTAGCAAGTAATTGATGAACTCGAAGAAAAAAGGGTTAGGCTTCATCCCAAGCTATAACTCCGATGGAACCAAGTGGAGACCCGAACAATATCCCAAAACCAAGTGGGTGCTTGGAAGAGGGAAGAATATCGAACTCACTCACTATAGTGGTTATGCTTGTAAAGATTATGCATCCATGCATGCTAACTATGATGCCAACTATAGATTAGCTAAAACCCAAAAGGGTAAAGTGTATGCCAAATATGTTGGGTATAAGGGTAGAGATGTAGTCCCTTGCAAAACCATTTGGGTACGCAAAGACCACATCGCTAGTCTTACACCCAATGTATTTGATACACCTAATAGTATCCCAACCGCTAACACGTATGGACCCAAAAGGATATGGGTACCTAAAAGAATTTGAATTGTTTTGTAGAGCTATGCCTTCGGAGGACGAGAATGGGTGCTTGACAGTGGATGCACCAATCATATGACCGAAGACGAAAGTATGTTTGATGAATTCACGCTAAATACTTCACCCTCTCGAAGCATTACATTTAGAGACAATGGTAAAGGAAAGGTAATGAGACTAGGTAAAGTTGTTATATCCAAGGACAAATCTATTGCTAATGTTATGCTTGTTAAGTCCCTTGGATTCAACCTATGTTCATTGCTCAATTAACCGATCTTGATCTTGATGTACTATTTACTAAAATTGATTGCCAAGTGTTCAAAAATGATGACCAATCCTTGGTCTTCAAAGGGGTAAGAAAAGACAATCTATATCTTGTTGACTTTTCTAAAGGTCCTCAAGTCACCACATGCTTGATTGCTAAATCTTCAAAAGGATGGCTATGGCATCGAAGACTTGGACACGTAGGAATAAGGAACCTAAACAAATTGGTCAAAGGTAAGCATATCCTTAGAATTACTAATGTATCTTTTGAAAAGGATCGCCTTTATAGTGCATGCCAAGCCGGGAAGCAAGTAAAGTCGAAGCATCCAACCAAGACCGTCATGACAACAACAAGCCCTCTCGAGCTACTTCACATGGACTTATTTGGTCCAAACACTTACAAGAGCTTCGGAGGTAATGCTTACGATCTTGTCATTGTTGATGACTTTACTAGATTCACTTGGGTATATTTTCTTAAGGATAAAGTTAGGACCCAAGAATACTTCAAGAGATTTGCAAGAAAAGCTCAAAACGAATTCGAACTAAAGATAAAGAACGTGAGAAGCGACAACGGAACGGAGTTCAAGAACACCAACGTTGATGACTTTCTCAATGAAGAAGGAATTGATCATGAGTTCTTCGCCGCCTACACGCCTCAACAAAACGGTGTTGTTGAAAGGAAGAATAGAACCCTAATCGAGATGGCGCGTACAATGCTTGATGAATACAACACGCCAAGTCGATTTTGGGTGGATGCCATCAACACCGCATGCCACGCCATCAACCGTCTATATCTTCACAAGTTCATGAAGAAGACATCATACGAGCTCCTAACCGGTAACAAACCAAATGTTGCATACTTTCGTGTATTTGGATCAAAATGCTACATTTTAGATAAACACCACACATCTAAATTTGCTTCAAAATCACACGAGGGTTTCTTTCTCGGTTATGGCTCGAGTTCGCACATATACCGTGTCTTCAACCACTTCACACGAAAAATTGAAGAAACGGTGGATGTGCAATTTGATGAAACTAATGGCTCCCAAGTTGAGCAACTGCCAAGTGTTGTAGATGAACTTATCTCCACTGAAGCATTGAAGAATATGTCTATTGGGGAAGTGAAGCCTATTGAAGTCAAAGAAAGCACTTCATCTCTAGAAGTCACACCACCCTCCTCAAGTCAAGAACCTCAAGTGGGAAGTGATGACATTGAAGCAAATACTGAAGATGAAGCTCAAACAAGACTTCAAGCTCAAAGCGGTCCATATCACCCAAGACTTGCAAAGCAAATTCAAGATAATCATCCCGTCGATAAAATCATAAGTGACATATCCAAAGGTCCACAAACTCGCTCACGTGCTAGACTTTCAAATTTTTGTGAGCACTACTCGTTTGTTTCTTCTTTAGAACCAATTAGGATCGACGAAGCCATGGATGATGAAGATTGGGTGATGGTGATGCAAGATGAATTGAACAACTTCGAACGCAACGAAGTGTGGACACTAGTTGATAGACCGAAGCCCAAAGAGCACAACGCCATAGGAACAAAATGGGTGTATCAGAACAAGTAAGATGAAGATGGTCAAGTGGTGTGCAACAAAGCTCGTCTCGTCGCCCAAGGCTACACGCAAGTGGAAGGTTTGGATTTCGGTGAGACATATGCACCTGTAGCTAGGTTAGAAGCTATTCGAATCTTACTAGCATATGCAAATCATCATAATATCTTGCTATATCAAATGGATGTTAAAAGTGCATTTCTAAATGGTGAAATTGAAGAATTAGTATATGTTGAACAACCACCTGGTTTTGAAGATCTAAATTTTCCAAATAGCGTATATAAACTTCATAAGGCTCTATATGGACTCAAACAAGCTCCTAGAGCATGGTATGAGTGTCTTAAGAAGTTTCTACTCGCTAAAGGCTTTAAAACTAGAAAAATTGATTGCACACTCTTCATCAAAGTAATAGATAGTGAACTCTTTGTATGCCAAATATATGTGGACGATATTATCTTTGGATCAACTAACCACTATTTTAGCAAAGAGTTTGGAGAGATGATGGCCGAAAAGTTTGAGATGTCCATGATGGGAGAGTTAAAGTTCTTCCTAGGTCTTTGTAACACCCCGGCCTCTCACCCGGACTGGCGGTCGTTACGCCTGGCTATCACCTGGGATCCAGACTGGCCCCATAAACCAACACTAGTCTTTCCTGCGCACTTTGTCCTCACTCGTGCGCACCCGGGAAGAACTTCCCGGTCGGTCACTGCGGACTACCCGGTTTTAAGGCTGGATAAACCCTTGTGTTCGCTGTATCGATCCCTGGATCAATAGTCGATACACACAAGTACTTGATAACATAACCATGCCATACATCGTTTATTACAAACATCAACCATACTTGGTCTTTAGTTCTTACAAACCGGGCCTATTGGCCAAATTAAACAGCAGCAGAATAAAATACGGTGGATAACCCATCAGTATGCCGATCCACAGGCAACAGACTGGGGAGAAACCCTACGCCTCGAAGTCGCTGTCGCTATCGCCTGACTGGTATTCCTCCTCTTTGTCTGGCCACATAACAAGCCAGGTGAGTACGTTGAATGTACTCGCAAGCACTCCGCCGGGGAGTTTAACACGGATATGAACATGCTCGGAATTTATCAATAACATAGCTCTATCCTAGGTTTCATGTTGTGCGAGAAAATAAGTTTGCATTGGAAATAAGTACATAGATGTAAAAGCGATTTTATCAAAAACATCTCGACGCGGCGAGATAAAGTATTTGCTCAAATCACTCCACCCGTTACAACGGGGAGTTCGATTTTGTGCTTGCTACAACGGCAAAGCACGGTACTTGCCTGGTTCCACTGGGAGATGCTGCTCACCTTGTACTTACAGGGTTCCCAATCACCCGGTTCCATTTAGAGACGCTGCTCACTCTGTACTTACGGGGGATTTTAGGTTTTGCCCGAGACCACGGGAAAACCCTTCTTCACACTTCCCGCTACCACGGGAACTTGGCAAACTGCCCTGCGAACACGACGGTTCGCGTCCTTAAACCCACAACCCAGAAATCCTTTTTGGGGCTCAGAAAGCCAGACTACTTTAGTGTGGCCCGACCAAGTTCGTCCATGACCGCGGACGCGGCTATTCGAATAGTTTTTAACCCTCTGCAGAGGTGGTACGGCTTTACCCACACGATGTAGTTCACCCTGGGAATACCGTGCACTGCATACTACCAGAGCTAGTACAACGAGACTCTTCGCCGGTGTGAACCCAGCCATGAACCCGCCAGAAGGACATGTCCCAAACCTAGCTTGAGTCAGTATCATCGCTACAAGGAGGTTGGTGTTCCAACTTTGTGGTGAATAATACCTCGTTAAAACCACGGGTTTGTTCTCTACAGGGGTTAAACCCATCCCATCTGCACTCTACTAACTGCCCACGGGTTCATGCTAGTCCAGGCCGGTTACTAGATCAAGTCCTTCCCACAAAGGACATGTGGTCGTACGGTAAGACTTGGCCAAACGGCACTTAAGACAGGTCCTTAGGTGATCCGAGAAGGACTCCTCACCACTCCCGTAAACGGGCAGCGAGAACCACGATGGGCCTTACCTCGCTCTTTAACATCTCCCTGCAAACACCCTTCATTACCAACCCGGATCAAAATCTTCTCCATTTTTAGCTCGGTTCCACAGAACCATTTCCGGTAGAATATCCCAACCCATGCATATCCTACCTTCCATGCACCTCTACAACCAGACGCGACGGTCCGTTTCGATACTTCATCACAGGAAATATGGGGTGTTGCTTTCCTTTTCCTTTTCGAAAACCTATTTCATCTACTGCGGGGCTAAGCATATACATGTATATATATATACCTACACCATCCTAAGTTTTCGATAAATCTTCGGAATACAATAGTCCTAGGGCGACAAGGATTACGGGGTCGGACTAGGGTTTCCTATCATCAGGGATAACTACTCTACATAAAATAACAGGGATAAAATCTAGCATGCATGGTTCGAAAACAAAATAATATTTCGTAAAACTGGGATTCAACATGATCAAGGGCGGAGGGCTTGCCTAGCAAGTCTTGACTCGGTTCCGGACGCGGAGATGCTTCGGGTTCGTCCTGGCGCACGTACCTGTCAGGGCCCCGGAATAACATATGGCTAAAGGAACTGATTGTCGCCAAAGACCGAGCAATCACCCATTCAGTGATACGGTACCTGCGCCGTGTGCACCAAAATGGCGTGATCCGACACCTGACCAACGCACCATACGATCACTAGAGCCGTATGCCTTCACCGTTGGTCAAGTCGGCCAGAAGCAATCAAACTTCCGAAAGCCACATGTAATTCACGAAGTCCTGTGAAGAATTAAAGTCACTCTCAAATCCACTAAACACGACAAAGTAGGATGAGCCCGGCGATGATACCCTCAACCTAACCTGGCCCGTAGGTCAGTGGGTCACCCGAAGGCCCGATACCATCACCCACACCCTGCCTGACCGGCACTGTATCTCAGTCAGCGGGTCACTCAACCGTAACTTGTCACACTTAGTGAATAGAAGACTGACCATAACTCTTCATGACTAACCCATACACTTCAAATTCATACACGCATGGTGTATGGGTAGCCACATTAAACAACTTAGGTATCACAACAAAACTCTACAGAGCAGAGTTATATAGATATAATCACGTCCCATACACAGAGCAGTATTAATCTTACCACGTGACCTGAAGGTCAATAAACATCAAATAGCCACAAGGGCAGCAGCAGAAAACATAAAAAGGAAGACACCCGAGATGGTGAGGAACCCATCTCAACATAGCCCACAACATTTCCCAAGGAGTCGAAGACGAAAGAGGTAAACCGAAGCAGCGAAATGTCAACTCCAGGGATGCTCCACAAACCTGCCTAGGATAAACCTAGGTGAGTACAACCACCGTACTCGCAAGACATTGCTCATCAATTAATTAAAACATGGTATTAATCCTGTCGGATAAGTGGTGAAGATTCACTACTCTTATCAAGTTCCAGTTGCATACGAGAGATAAGATGAAACTCAGCTACGTCATTTTAATTACAGATGCAACGGACATTAGCAACAAATTAATAACAACAGGAAAACACCTTAACCAGGGTATAACAATGGGGTAACATCTACGCATAGATTAGAATAACCACAGGGAAATCATAGCAAACTTACAAGCACACACACACGAACACAGTAATGTGAATGTCACCATTTCCAATTCATCCGGGGGCAGCCCACACCCCAATTAAAATCACATGTGCATCGATCTCGTGGATCACTACCGGCAATACGACCACACTGAGTGTAAAGAGTGCCTTATCCCTTGGAGGTTATAAGGCTCCAAGGGTCTTAGTCTTACCTCAACTACACCCCCGCGTCGATTCCGGTGGCGTCTCACGGATTCTCCACGGCGACATTTTCCATTCATCAATCTCTCGGACCGTTACCGGCGATCGATCACCCTGAGTGTAAAGAGTGCCTTATCCCTTGGAGGTTATAAGGCTCCAAGGGTCTTAGTCTTACCTCAACTACACCCCAGCCTCGATGCCGCTAACGTCCACGTGTGACAAGGGGAGTAATCACGATGGAGTCACCTCAGGTTGGTATCGCGACAACTTCTTACACCTGGTCGCGACAGTCTGGTTCCAAATGATACCAACTTTATCCATCGGACACTTTCCCTTCGGCTCTCACATCTCACCTTAACAAGTTCAAGTTGATAGGGCAACCAAGTTTATTCTCAGCCATAGCTGCTGCATAACACTAGACTTACACATACTAGCACGACATCAAGCACAGATCAAGTAGGATTCACGCAAGCACCAAATCAATCCAATTAAGTATGCCAAACAAGATTAACACACAATGTAACGATTAATCAACAAGCAATGGAGCTTGCCTGGAAGTGGGGCGACGATGCATAATGTATCCACGAGCGTTCATGAGAAAACCCGAAGTAGCCAAACTTCAATAAGAAGCAAATAACCTCTAGAAAGGAAAAGAGACAAGTCTAAGGAACTATTGTGAACATTACAAAAATGCATGCGATGCAACTACGGTGGATTACAATAAAGTACACAAGTACATAAATGGGTTGGTGTTCATTCCAGATTTTGGGTTTAGTTTTAGTTATGATATGGCTTTAATCATGGAGGGACCTAAAATATGGATGCATGCATGGAATATAGTATGCAACTAAAGAGAAGGACTTTAAGTCTATAATAGGATTAGGGTTCGTTCGATTAATTCGTAGTTGTGGTGGATGAGAACACGGAGTCGTGATTATATTCGAGCCGTTAGGCGAATGATGACACTAGGCATTCTAAGTTTGGCTGTTAAGCTAGATCCTCTAGGATACATACATTTAGGGTTTACTCAGATTTAACATTTCCTGTCTTCTTCTCAGTAAAGAACAAAATATTGCATGTCTCATGCCCAATGTTAGCGCATCATTTAACAACAAGTAGGTTCATCTAGTCACCTTTGCAGATACTAGAGTTCCCGGCTAACCTAATGCTCGTTGCATGACCCCACATGTCATAGGACTAGGTACTCTTTTCTTTTTCGGTTAAACTTGTAAGCATATGATGTAGGCGACTGTCCTTACACAGCTAAACCTAAGTAATACCACACCTGCATCTATTTACTATTAGTCCATGATTGCAGTAATCAGCACATTGGTGGAAACATGTTATATCATTCAAATTTTCATGCTATGTTAGTTTGATTGGGCACAACTTGGTGAGTCTTTCAAATAATGGCTGCTCACATCATCGAGTTTACGGGTTTATTACTTGGTACTGACAATTGCTTAGCCAATAGTTAGGGCGACCAACACATTAGTTAGTCCAACATGCGCGAGTATGGGGCAGCTTCACTAATATCTCAATACAGTAATTAGTAGCTTTTCAAGGAATTAAGCTAAAGATCAATCAACATAGTTGCTCCTTCCGATCATTAGAAATGTTTAATTTGATACACCTAAATATATATATATATATGCTGGTTCATGCACTGGAGCATTAGCTAGATTATACATGTATCACGTTAGAATTCACTCATTTTGCCTATCCAAATAGATTGGTTTGCCAATTAAGAAATGCTGTGATATTACCCCTCTTTCACAATTGTTAGCTCTAACTACCAAGAAATGTTTTAACAGATTAATAAAGCTTGGCTAGTGATCAATACCAGGAACTTACAGAGCACACTATTCGTATAGCAAAACATGTGCTAATCAGCTTCAACCGGTCCTTTAGCTGCCAACAGCTGAGGTTAGATGAACGGGAGCTCACCCCAACTCGGTGAGGGCAGGGACAACAGAGCTCAGCCCGGGCTGGGGAGGATTCCGGTGAGGTCACCGGCGTGGGCTCGGGGAAGCTAGTGGCGCACAGGGTGGCTCGGCCAGGAGGGAGCACGGGCGGCGACGGCAGCTGGCTGCCGTGGCAGGGCTCCAGCTGCCGCGGCAGGAGGGGCGCGGCTCGGGGCTGGCGGCGCTAGTGGTGGGGGCATGCTCGGTGGGTCCACCGGGGAGGCAGCGGCGGCGGGAGCAAGACGGGCGACCGGCGGAGGGAGGAGCGGAGTCGGCTCGCCGGCCGGTGCCAGAGCGGCGTGGAGCACGGCTTGGGCCTGCCGGGGGCGAAGCTGAGGCGGAAGAAGGGGGCTTGCCGGAGCTTTGGGGCACGCGGTGGAGGAGCTCCGGCGGGTATGGGGAGGAAGCGCCGGCGGTTGGCTGACTGTGGCGGCGGGATCTGCAGGCGCGGAGGAGGTCCCGAGCTGGCGGCCGTCGGCGAGGGCAGCGAGGCAACCGAGCAGCGGCGGCGGGTGGAGGAAGAGAGAAGCCGGGGAGGGGCGGCGGCAGCAGATCCGGCGGGAGCAGGGCGCCGGGGAGCGGCCAGCGACGCAAGGCAGAGGATGGCGGGGAGCTGGGAGAGGCCGGTGGAGGTGGTGGTGGCCGGAGACGGCGGCAGAGGGTGGTCGGCGGCGCGTGGGCAGCCAAGGCCCGAGCGGGCTGGCGGCGGCCCAAAGGGGGCAGGGCGCACGGTGGGGAGATTGGGGAATTGGGGGCTTTGGAGAGCACAGTGGAGAAGAAGAGAGCTGTTGCTACGTGTGCGGAGAAAAAGGATTGCATGCAAGCTACGTGGAAGGAAGAAGCTGTCTGGAGAAAAGAGAGCTGCCACGGGTGGAGAAAATGGCCTGGAGTGAATTTAACGTACTGGTTGAGCTGCTACGTAGAGAGAAACAGGAGCTGCAGCGTGGGTGCAGAAAAGAAAAGGAAAGAGGGAAAAGAACCTGCTGGTGGGACCCACACGACAGCTAGATTGTTATTTTTATCTCTTGTTGTTGCTGAATTCCTTTTTTGAACTGGTGAATAAAAATATGTATGTATTTATAACCTGGTTGATAACTTTTGCCTATTAATAGTGACACCTCAATTTAGCCTCATTTTTTTGTATTCTTGTGTATAGACCCAAAAATGAATTTTGACTCGTTTCAGTTGTGGTTTTCGAAGGAAAAGATTTGAACAACCCTTTGGTTAGGTATTTAACTGTAGTCCGGAGACTCGAAAATCTTGAGGTTAGTCCTCTGAGGGATTTGGTACTTGCAAAGAATTGGTAAGCTGAGAATTGGGTGAAGCTAGGTGCCGAGTTTCGCTTAAGAGTGTTTTCGGGTCATACGTTAGGGTTTTAATCGGAGCTAAAATCAGATGACCTAAATGCATGCATACATTAGAAGAACTCCAATTGTTCACGACGATCTTCACTGATCTCGTGTCTTAAGATTTTGGGTCATTACAGTACCTCACACCGTCAACTACACGTTCGGAAAAACTTCGTATAAGAACCGAGCATAACAAGCAACAAATAATAGAGGTCAGGATGTATGCATGTTGGGTTCTAGCATTTTCTTGAAGAGATTAACATGATGGTGATAACACTAAGAAGAGCAGATATATGTATGCATGAAATGCCGATTAGGGTTGCTAGGGTTTTGGCGATAAGCACATGCTTCCTTGACTCTTGGATCCATGCATCATGTGAACAAATGGCTACTGAGATGCTTGACAATATATGGCTTTAAACCTACTGGATACTTGGAATGGATCATCTAATCAAATTCAAACCGAAAAGGGTTTAGGAATACGAATGAATGCTTGACCTAGGGTTTCAAGGTTCATCTATTCCCTTTTTAATCTTGGAGCTAGGTAACATGAATGCATGAATGTAACTTGTGCAAGTGTATGGAAAATATTAGAGACTAGTATGCTGGAGTGCCCTAGACTGAATACATTTCAAAAGGAGTTTTTAAAAACAGATTTGAATTTTGAACTGGCTACTGGACTGGAGTTGTACAGAGGGAAATATTGGGATTTTCGAAAAGTGGTCTATATGAAAAAGGTGGGAAATTAAATTTGGGACAACTTTTATTTGGGGAGTTTTCTGAGAATCGGTCTGAATTTGAGTGAACCGGCTGAACCAAGACAGGCTAGTGTTCTGGTTCAGAGAGAAAAGCCGGCCGGTTTAAATAAACGGGTGACGTGGAGGAGTCGGCGCCGGCTTCCTTAAACCTGACAGCGGGCCTGGCGGCCTCTCGGGCCCGCTGGCATTGGCACGGGGCGGCGTACCGCTTCGGCTAAGACGGCCCACCGGTCAGGACCAGAGAGATGGGAGAGAGGGCGCGCGCGGGGGAAGTGTCCGGCGAGGAATTAGGGTTCCGGCGGAGCTCCGGTGGAAAGGACGGCGAGTAATTCCGCGAGATTCCGAGGGAGAGGAAAGAATTGGCCGGTACCTACGGGTTCCAGAGAGAATGGGGAACTCGTTTTTGTGGTTAATGAGTTCGCGAGTTTGCTAGAGCTAGGAGTTCGACGGGGTCCAGAACAGGGGCGGAGCGGTGATGGTGGCTGGGGTCTCCGGCAAGCTTCAGCTGCAAGGGAAGCTAAGTAGGGATTAGGGGAGGTTCCAGAATGCTTAGGGAGGAGAAAATGGTGGAGATCTTCCACTGGACTTGCTCAATTTTCCACTGGGAGCGGTGGCGACTGATTTCAGGAAGTGAGGAATCAAACGGGGAATCAGAGGAGTTTGGAGGCAATTGCTAAGTGCTGGAGCTTCAGTGGAGTGTGGCTAAGCTGGTCGTGGTGATTGCTGAGCTCGGGCGGCCTTTAAATAGGCAGGGAGCATAGGAGGCCGAGTGCCCGGCTGCTCAGGCCGCCGTCCTCGCCGTGGACCTTGCTCCAGTAGCTCGACGACTTCGCCAGGGGTCTCGGTCTGCTCAGGGGGTGCTAAGGGATGCCTGCGGCGTGGACTTGGCTCAGGCGAGGCAGAGGGCGGTGGTGCAGAGCTCAGGCGCGCGCGTGGGCATGTCTGGCACCGGCATGGCCGCGTCCAGAGCGCGTGCACTGGCGTGCCACGTGTGTCCTTGTGTCTCTGGTGTTGGCCAGCATGTCAAACCATGTCAATCCGTGTCACTGCTTGGCATTGAAGCCTGTGGAGCTTGGCAGAGAAAGGGACTGCGAGTGGATTGATTGGAGATAAGGAAATGGAGCTGAGCTCACATCGGCATGGTTGGTGCTAGGGTTGTATCCCTGTGGCGGGTGGCTTGGCACTGAGAGGCAAGAGGGTAGACAAGCTCAGAGCTGAAGTGAGGTTGATAGCAAGTTTCTGGAGAAAGGTGGTTGGTAGTTAGGTTAGAAATCAAGAGGAGAGAAGAACTAGTGCCAAGGTGTTTGATGGATACTTTAGCAAATAATTGTACTGGAGGCAGAGATGTTTTTACAGAATTGGAATAAGATTACAAGGATGAGCTTTGTGTAAATTTTGTGGAATTTTATAAGCAAGGAAAAGAGGGGTTGTAGTTCAAATGGGAGGTTTGATCAATTTTGAATTTTGAACGTAAACCAAAATTTTTGAACTGGACTTCCAAGTTTTATTTTATAACTTGGTGAAGAATATACTCAAGGAGCTACTGGTGTTTTTCTAGACATTTTGGAGGATTTAAAATACATATGATAACACTTTTTAATTTCTGGATGCAAGAAAACCTAATTAGGGTTTGGACGACAGATGGGGTTTTTAGGGTTTTAGACGATGGCAAGGCGGTGGTAGGGTACGGGAGGGCTAAGTCACATGCTAGGGTGGTCGGAAACAAAATTGGGCAGGTTGCCACTAGGGTTAGGGTTTGGATGGGGCTCGTGCATATACATCGCGGGAGCTTCGATTAGGCTTTAGGGTTTATGCATGCGATGAAGAGGCAACCTCGGATGATGACATGAGATGATATGCATGAAAGGATGCTGAAGATTCAAACAATCCGGCAAATAAGTCTGAAACATATACGCATATACGCGCTTAGAGTTTTGGGTTTCAGGAAAACCCGATTAGGAAAAACAGGGTGTGACAGTCACCCATCCTCAAATTGCTCCAAGCTAAGCACGCTTAACCCAGAGGTTCTTTGGAGATGAGCTTCCGGAAAAGAAGGTGCACCTTGTTGATATGAGTAGTCTATCAATCCTATTAACCAGGATGTCACAATCTTCAAATGAAGCAACTCAAAAATTGAATCTTCATCTCCCAAGAGAAATACATAAGGGACATGCTCAAGAAGTTCGACATGGAAAAAGCAAAAGGAATCCATACTCCAATGCAAATGAACGGTCACCTCGACCTAAATGAAGATGGTAAATCCATTGATCAAAAGGTATACCGTTCTATGATTGGTTCCTTGCTTTATCTTTGTGCATCTAGGCCCGACATCATGTTAAGCGTCTGCATGTGTGCACGGTTTCAAGCAGCTCCTAAGGAGTGCCACCTCACGGCTGTTAAGAGAATTCTTCGATGTCTAGTCTTTACTCCCAATTTAGGGCTGTGGTATCCCAAAGGGGCTAGTTTCAATCTTGTTGGATATTCGGACTCGGATTATGCAGGAAACAAGGTTGATAGGAAGTCCACCTTCAGAACATGCCAATTCCTTAGTAGATCGTTAGTTAGTTGGTCTTCCAAAAAGCAAAACTCTGTTTCCCTATCCACCGCCGAAGCCGAATACATATCCGCAGGTTTTTATTGCGCTCAATTGTTGTGGATGAGGCAAATCTTGAAGGATTATGAGATTATGATAAAAGAAGTGCCTCTTTTGTGTGATAACGAAAGCGCAATCAAGATAGCCAATAACCTAGTACAACATTCCCGCACAAAACACATAGATATCCGTCACCACTTCATTAGGGATCATGTTGCAAAGGGTGATATTGTGATTAGCCATGTGAGGACGGGTAAACAATTAGTGGATATCTTCACAAAACCCTTAGATGAGCATAGGTTTTGCGAGTTGCGGAGTGAGCTAAATATCTTAGATTCTCGAAACGTGACTTGAAACCATGCCTACATGTTCATATCATAACTTGATGTTGATGCTTCAGATGTGAACACATTAAGGGTAAGTATAGTTCTCTCAATGAACATATACATCCAAATATGTGAAAATAGAAATATTTGTGCTTATTGATGAATATGATTCATAGAACCCTCTTCACAAAATTGATATGCAGTTCTAAATCAATACATTCATACAAGGTGGCTTCAAACCACCACATTTGATATGGATCTTGTCTATCTTTGATTTTAGTCCTGATTATCATCCAATAGCTTATTTTCTTCAGCTGATATTTCTCTAAGTGGATGAAAATGGACCCTAACCTCAGATCTTTCTACATTTACCTAATTCTTCATGCTTATCTTCACAGATGTACTATTGAAACCATTCTCGACATCACCGATTGTCAGTGATAGTGATCCCGACAGAGCCACAAGCAGCTCAAGAGAAGTTTCTTCTTCTACTCCCAAAAGGTCAAGGACTCAAGCTGGGTCCTCAGCACCTTCAGGCCGAAGAAAGTTATAGAACATGGCCTATGAAGTGCCTGAAGAATTGAATATGAGTACTCCTCCTCATGAAACAGCTATGGAGAGAAAGCACAGGCATCAGAGGATCAGGAGGTATTGGGAAAAACAAGAAAAAGAAGGAAAATATGTGACTGAATATTGGAAAAAAATCTTCGAAGAAAAGGTTGCCAAGTAGGCCCCTGCCAGATCAAAGAAGCCATCTGCTGCAATGCTTGAAGAAGTTAGGAAGAGGAAGGAGGCAGCTAGAGCTCACCCATCTATTCCTCAGAAGGAGAAATCTCCTCGCCCTCAGAAAGTGAGGAAAGCAGTTGCCAAAGTAAAAGAGTCTTCAGTCTCAAAGAAAACTACTCCTCAAATGTCTTCAGCCATAGATAGTGATGATGACATTCCCATTGGACTCAGACATACTCTATCTGCCAAGAAGCTACAAGCTGAATGGGAAGCAACTGAGGCTCAAAGAATTGGCAGAGAATTAGAGGCAAAAGAGAGAGCTGTTAAACAAGCTCAAGCTGGAACAATGGCTGTTATCAGTCCTGAAGAAATGGCCAGAAAGGAAGCCCTAGTCCAAGAGAGACTAGAAATTTATGCTGATGCTAGAAGAAGTAAGGCTCAGCTGGAAGCCTTTCAGAAAGAAAAAGCAAAAAGTGAAGCTGAATTGAAGAAACTCAAAGCTGCAACCTCAAAGAGCAAGGAAAGCTTTGCAAGATTTAAAGCTCTTGTAGCAGAGTAAGCTGCTGAAGAAGAAAGAGGCCAAGAATTGGCCAGAGCTGCAGTGCTTGTAGGAGTTAGGAAGAAGAAAGCAAATAAGAAAGCTGTTGTCTTGAGGAAACAGATGGAAGCAGAACTTCCCAAGGCTCCTAAGCCTAAGGGAATTGTGATCAGGGAACCTCCAACTTCTTCACCTCCAAGAGCTGCTAGCTCTCCAGTGGGGCCATCTTCACCACAAGTCAGTCCTATGAGGACACCTGCTCCAGCAAGTCCAGCTGCTCAAGTTGAAGAACCTGCAGCACATAATGAGCCACAGGCTGAAGCTCAAGAAGAACAACCTGCAGAGAGCTCAAGAGTTCCTGAAGCTCCAACAGCAGATCTATCTGTTGAGGAACCTGCCATACAGCCTGAACAAATAATTGCAGAACCAACTGTTCAGGCTGAACAATAGGCTGAAGAACAAACAGCTCAGCCAAAAGAAGTTTCTGAACAACAAGCAGCCCAGCCTGAAGAAGTCATTAAAAAACCTGCTGCTGCTGCTGCTGAAGCTGTTGAGATTCCTAAATCCCAGGACCCTATTCCTCAATATGAGAGAAGGAATAGGAAGCAAGTTGTGTCTCCAAAACACACTGCTCCTGCTAAGAAGAAGAAGAAGGCTGCTGAAAAGCAAAAATCTGACAAGTTGCCAACCAGGCCCAGTCAGAGGACAAGATCAGCTATGAAGAAAGTCAGAGTTCATGAGGATGAAGAGGACTTAGAGATAAGGGAGCAACAGAACATTGAAGATAATGCCACCTTAGTGGTGCTTGCCCCTACTCAGAGGATCCCCATACAAGGCAGAAGGCCTCAACCTGTTGTGGAATACAACAAAATGACAAATGAAGAACCGAGGGAGATTAGATGGGATTTCAATCCCTATGAATATGCCAGAGATGCATCTGACCCAAGGTTCTGGGCTAGGACTCAACAAGACTTTTATCAGACAACACTCTTCAAGAAGAACAGAATCTTCAAACATCAGTATGTTGACCTAGTATACCTTGAGAAGCACAGATGCTTTGCTCCTGTCCTGGATGCTCTAAGATAAGTTGGAATTGAAGAGTTTATCACCTTCAGGCAGGACTGGAATGAAGAAATCATTCTTTAATTTTATGCTACAATCTACATCTCTGGCAGTGAGACTCACTCAAATACCTGGAAGCTAGAGTGGATGACAGGGCATTCCAAATATGAAGCCACATTTAAAGAATTTGTTGCAAGGATAGGCCTTGGCATGGATATAAACTCTGAAGATGTCAAAATCCATGATAAAGACATTCTGCCCAAAGAAAGTCTGAAACCTTTGTATCTTGAAGACAGAGATTATGTTCTTGGCAAGACTGCTGACTTCACTTATGCTGCCAAGACTGTTATCAAGATAGTGAGGAAGACCCTTGCTCCCAAGAAAGGCAACCAAGATGTAATCCATCATCGAGCAAGGAATCTTTTTCTCAAGGTTATGACACATGTTCCATTCAACTTGGTAGATTTCTTCAGAAACTTTATGTCAGAGGGCATAGCAGATCATATTAAGCAGCTGCCTTATGCACCTTACCTGATGAAATTCATCCTGAATAAGACAGACATTGCTTTCCACTGTGATTCTACTCACACAAAATTCACACCCTCTCCGTATGAAGATCTGGTAAAGAAAGCAGCTCAAACTCAGGGCAAAGGCAAGCAAGCTACTGTTCCCTCCCCTCCTTCCCAGCCCTCTACCCCTTCAGCTCAGGCAGGCAAAGAAAGAGAACCTATGGCTAGTGATGATCCTCATTTCTATCACTCTGACAGCCAACCAAGATCACCTGGTGTGCAGAAGCCTGAAGAATCCTCAAAGATTGATCAAATTCTTCAGGAGTTGCATCACATGAGGAAAGAACAGAAGCTGGTCCGGCATGATCTAAATGCTCTCTTCAACATGGCCATGGTTTCACAAACAGCTGATAGGGAAGCACTAAGGAGATCTTGGGTGCTTCTGAAGAAACATTATTCTGAAGAAGAACTAGCAGCACAGGGTATCAAAGAAACTTATTCCTGGTGTGCTCTTCCACTCCCTTTAGTACATTATCACATCACTCCAAGTGCCTCCATTTCCACTGTTCAGCTTGAGTATCAACGTTCACCACCTGTTGAAGAAACTGCCACTTCGCCTGCTCAAGCTCTAACCCAAGCTTCAGCTCCAGCTCCTCAAGCATCTTCCCATGCCTCAGCCTCTGGTGCTCCTCCATCTGCCTAGGCCTTTTTGGTTCATTGATGCCAAAGGGGGAGAGAATTAAAGGGAAGATGAAGAAGGTAGAAAGGGGGAGAGTGAAGAAGCCTATCTAGAATAGAAGAGTTACAAACCTTGCTTTTTATTCGATGATTCTTGTATTGGTTTGTAAACTCAATTTGATGATCTTATGTGTTTGATATATTTCTTAGACATGCTTTGCTTAAATGTTTATTATATGCATGTCTATATCTTTAAAGATCATCTCTAGTGCATTGTGCTATTAATGCTTCTTCTTATACAATGCACTCCCACGGGTTCCAAGATATAGAGGGAGCTCCTCAAAATTCCTCGAAAATGTGCACTTGCATTCAAAACTATTTTCAAATAGTGCACATATTTAGGGAGAGCTATCTCTACATCATGAAACTCAAAACACAAACTTTTTATATCCAATTTGAAGCTTTAATCATGTTGTCATCAATCACCAAAAAGGGGGAGATTGAAAGTGCATCTAGTGCCCCCTATTGGGTTTTGATGATTAATGACAAATGATTAAGGGACTAATGGTTTACTAAGTATATACAGGTGTATAGTCCCAAGTAATTGGTTTAACCAGTGGATGTCGACCTCTAAAAAGTTGATGATGAAGGAAGGCTTTGACCTAGAAGATTAGTGGAGATTTTCTAATGTTTAACCTGATCAAAGATCATTTGAGTTTATAAGATGTGAGTCACGTGAGGACTTGACAATATTTGTGATGAATATTTTGCCATCTTATGTGGAGTTGATTCTTTTGGTTGCATGAATTCGTGGTTTGAATTACTTGTTGTGTGGTTGATAAGTTTGAGTTTCTCAATTTGTCTCAAGAAAAAATTGAGTCGATGAAGGATTTTCTCGACTGACTTGGGTCAAGTTGAAGACTTGTGCTCGCAACGCTTTGCTTGGTCTATTGTGTGCAGGTGCGAGTTGGGTGCGGCGATGGTTCGGCCATATGGACCGGCATGAGACTTGGAGGGCTGAGATGCGGTCAAGGAGGTGGCGACGACATCGTGCGGTTTAAAAGCATGTACACGGAGGACAAAAAAGAGGGTGGAGACGAGACGTGAGGACCAAGTCAGTGCGAGGGCGTTTTGGTAAAAACACGAAATCTACCGAAACATAACCAAGAAACTACGGCGGAGGCCGGGAAGCGGTTTAGGATTAGTTCCTTAGGGTAGAAGGAGAGGATAGATGGTGGATGGATCACTTAGACGCTTTGTGATGCGTGCTAAGTGCCCATGCCATCTAAGTGGGCTTAAGGCCCAAGTGGTGGGAGGTATGCCTCCACCACTATAAAAGGAGGGGTAAGAGGTGCTTATCTCTCAACCCTTTTTGATTAGTTTTTGAGAGCTGCACTTTGAAAGTGCTTTGCCTAGATGAGAGGCTTGTAAACTCCAAAGAAAACCCACGAAAATCTAATACAAAAAGATTTCTTCAATCCCTATGTGTTCTTGAGCCATTCATTCTTCGAATCTTTTTGATTTTTGTTTTCTTGCTTTCTTGGTGGTTTGATTCGTGGTATGGCAAGTAAGTGATGGGGAGATCACCTCTGGACTAATCCCATCCAAGCATATCCAAGGATCAACCCTTTTCTTTCTTGATTTTGAGTTTTCTTGAAGAAGAAGCCAAGAAATGGGGTTTTGTGGTTGAGTCATGAAGAAGTTTTGATTCTATGATTTGGGGCTTGGAATAGGTTGCTGGGACATGTGAGGTGATGCCATATTGATTTGAGATCAAGATTCCTCATGAGCTTCCTTTCCCCTCAAAATTTCTCTTTTCTTCATTTTTAGAGCTGATTGGAGAAAAAGGGGTAAAGGTCTTGACTTGAGAAGTTTTTATGAAGATCAACACTTGATCTAGATTCATAAGACCTTCCTACACCTCTCTGCAAATTTTGGTTGAATTTGGTTGGGTAGATTTTGAATTAGCCAAAAAGTTGGATTGAAATCTCAGTTCTGAACCTGACTGTTCTTCTGCTGAATTCTTCGAAAGTCTTCAAATTCTTCAGAAATCCCGGTGCTTCCGATTCTTCAATCTCGGAACTACCGAGATTCACTTCTGTTTTTGCTTGCTGAGTTCTTTAATTTCTTCAGAAATCCCGGAGCTTCCGATTCTTCAATCTCGGAACTAGCGAGATTCACTTCTGTTCTTGCCTGCTGAAAACAGTACCAAAAATCGGTTCAACCGGAAAAATTCCCGGTACTTCTGGAATTCTTCAAATTCTTCAGGCTGAAATTCTTCACTGAAAACAGAACCAAAAATCGGTACAACCGGAAAAATTCCCTGGTACTTCCGGAATTTTCATTTTCTTCAGGCTGGGTTGTTTCACTGTTTCTGCCATAACTTTTGCGTTTCAACTCGGAATTTAGTGATCTTGGACTCGTTTCAAAGCTATCGATGAGCTCCATGTTACTAAGGGCTTTTGGGAGTCTTTCCACTACATTTTCACTCGGATCATACTAGTTCTTTAAATTTGACTATGTGTGTGAAGAATTTGTGAAAAAGATTTGAAATTCGACATTCACCCCCCCTCTGTCGGAAGCCACCGATCCAACAAGTGGTATCAGAGCCCGGTCTCGCTTCTCTATAAGCTTTGACCGGCTTTGCGAGCCATGGCTTCCCACGGATACTCGACTCGTCCTCCTGTCTTCAATGGGACGGACTGGGAGTTCTGGAAAAATCGAATGAGAATCTTTATCCAGTCAGAGGGGCTTGCTATTTGGAAAATCATCGAAACGGACTTTGCTCTTCCTGCACAAGTGACGGCTGAAAATCAGGTTGATGTTGAAAACAATTGCAAGGCCATCAACTATTTGCTCTCTGGTTTGGATAGGAAGGAGCATGAGCGGGTTGCTCATCTTGATACCGCTCACAAGATTTGGTCAACCTTGATCACCTACCATGAGGGGTCCGACCAAGTCAAGATTGCTCGAGCGGATCAATATAGAGTTGAATACAATCGTTTTGAGCAACGCCCTGGGGAATCAATTTCTGAGCTTTTTGAGAGATTTGAAAGAATTGTGAAATAAGCTCAGGAGTGTGGGAGTGAGGTACTCTGACTCAGAGATGGCTAGGCATGTGTTGAACACATTAGAGCCCGCTTTTGAAGTGCGGAAGATTGCCATCCAAGAGTCCGCCAATCTTGCCCACTCTCACACTCGATCACCTGTTCTCCAAGCTCTCCACTCATGAGATCACTTCGGAGAACAGAAATGGCTCAAAGACCAAGACTTTGGCTCTTGTTGGGAACACTTCCTCGGATCCATCAGGGATAGTGTCTCCTAGTGTCAACTTTGACACTTGCATGATTTCTTCTTCTTCTGGACTGTCTCTTGCAGCCTTGTCTTCTTTGTCTGATGATCAGCTTGAATCTCTTCCCGAGGATGAGCTCGCGTTATTTGCAAAACGCTTCTCTAGGGCATACAAGAATGTGAGAAATAGGAGAAGGAAATCCTCGGACATCACTTGCTATGGATGTGGTGAGAAAGGCCACATTCGATCCGAGTGTCCTAATCCTAAAGAGAGAAACAAGTTTGCCTCTAAGTTTCAGGACAAGAGAAGGAACAAGTTTGGATCAATGCCCAAGATGCGTGAGGCAGAGAAGAACCTTCGTCGAGCTCTCGCCGCTTTTGGAGATAGCGACAACAGCTCCAACTCTTCTTCGTCTTCCTCTTCTTCAAGCGAGGATGAACCGGAGCCGCCCAGGCACAAGAAGAAAGGGAAGAAGAAGGTAGAACATGGCTTCACCGGCATGTGCTTCATGGCGAGATCCGAAGAAGAGAGCGACGACGAAGATCTTGAAAGCGATGTAAGTTGCACTTTTGATGAGCTCAGTGTTAGGCATGATAAACTGCTTGATATGTTTGATGTGCAAAATGATGCCTTGTTTGCTTCAATCAAGAAATCTAAAGATCTAACTAAGAAAGTTAATTCTCTTACACTAGAAATTGCTAAACTGAAAAGTAGTGATGATGAGTGTGCTAGTTGTGATATTTTACACAAAGAATTTCTTGAAGCTAAAGATGCACATGCTAGTGTAAGTGAATTGCTCAAATCATCCATGATTGAAATTGATAAACTTAAGTCGAGCCCTTGCTCCTTTTGCACTTCTAAGGATGATGACTTAAACTATCTGAAGAAAGAAATTGACATGCTTAAGGCTTCACATGCTAGTTTGCCTTCTTGTGGATCTCTAGGATGTTCCTCTAGCTTAGCACCTCTGAATGAGTTGAATGAGATGAAATTGTGCTTCGCTCTAGGTTTCATGTTGCATATATTTGTCATCCAGGAGCTTATGGTCTATAAGGACAATCTAGCCAAGCTTAAAACTATTTATCTTGCTGGTTGCATTGCTCACTCATTTCATGCTAATGAACTCAAGAATGCTAAGAATCAACTTGCTAGCATTAGTTCTAAGAGCACTCAAGAGTCTTCCCCATGTTTAAGATGCAAGTATTTGGAAGGTAGAAATAAAGAATTGAATCAATCTGTGCTTGAAATGAGAAGACCAGTGTGTGATAAATGCTCTGAACTAGTTGAAGAAAATCAGGACCTAGGAAGACACATTTCTGAGCTTTACAGAAAACTCACTTTGGCTAATGCTACTGCTTCTAAGCTACCTGTTGATGTTTTCTCATGCTATTTCCTCTACTTGCACATTTTGCCATGAGCTTGAGAATGATGTTTCTGCTATGCATGCTGCATTTAGAGAGAGGTTTAAGAAAACAGTAGCTGAAACATGTAGCATCGCTTGTGTGTCTTGTGAGTCTCTAAAACTTGAGCTAGGAGCATACAAAGAAAAATATGAGAAAGCTGTTAGAGTGTCAGCTTCAGGAGCTTGTCTTACATGTGCTCCTTTGCTTAGGGAAGTTGACTACCTCAAGAAAACTTTAGAGAGATTTTCTGGAGGTAGAAAAGAACTTGACGTGATCTTAGACAAGTCTAGAGTTAGCTCAGGCAAAGGTCTAGGTTTTAATCATGTGGAAGAAAATAAGAATCATCCTCCTCATCCCATTGGTTCTCTTGGTAGAGGCTTGATTGCAATAGCTCAGGGGGAGAGGGGAGCAGTGTTTAAGTCAGGAGGTTATCTGGATTCACCACTTAAGGACAAGAGTGCTTCAGCTTCAGTTGGTGCTACCTCGCATAGGGTAAAATACCAATGCACTCATTGTCATAAGGATGGTCACCTAGTTGAGTTCTGCTTTCGACGTCTCAAGGAGGAGCGTCGTGACCGTGTTCGTGCTCTCAGGGGTATTCAACGACGCAACAATGCATTGAGTGCTCCTAAGACACACACGAGGCCTCAACCTGTTGAGGTTTCTGGTGGCTCTAACAGGCGACAGGGTTTAGGTCGCTTAGAGTCTTCTCGCCGTCCTCTTGGAGGTGGCTCATGTGCTCCGGTGCGTGACATTCCTCTGCGGCGTGCACTAGGTCAGGGTCGTAGAGTTGTTCATGATGTTGCATTGCATGCTAATCACTCACGATCTTCTGTGCCTGTTCAGCGAGTGACTCAGTACTGGATTCGAAAAATCTTTGCTTACTAACCCCAGTACTGAGTCCACTCGTTTTCGGTCTTTTGTGTAGGTTGGCCGGCGAGGGCTGGTGAACATGTGGCTCGTTGATTCCGGGTGTTCACGTCACATGACCGGAAGCTCAAAATGGTTCACCTCCCTCAACAAGATGTCCGGTGATGAGTACATCACTTTTGGAGATGACTCCCGTGGACGTGTGACACAGAAGGGTGCAGTGCGAGTCAACAACAACAACATCCTCAAGGATGTTGCCCTTGTGAGCAAACTGAAATACAACCTCATTTCTGTTTCACAGCTTATTGATGATGATTATGAGGTGTGTTTTAAGAAGAATGGATGTCATGTTCTTGACTCTTCGGGTGCACTTGCTTTTGGTATTTCTCGTCCCGGTAGAGTTTTTGCTGCTGAGTTTAGTTCTTCTGAGTCTAGGTGCTTTCTTGCAACTAGTTCTTCAGTGTTTCAACTTTGGCACCAGCGTTTGGGGCATGTTGGTTTTGACCACTTGACTAGAGTTGGCAGCCTTGACCTTCTGAGAGGTTTGCCCAAACTCAAACCAGTCAACGATTTGGTATGCGCCCCATGTCGTCATGGCAAACAAGTTGCCGCTTCTCATCCACCTGTCAATCAGGTGAAGACCGATGGACCCACTCAGTTTTTACACATGGACACTGTAGGTCCAGCTCGGGTTTCGATCGGCGGGTGGGAAAGTGGTATGTTCTTGTCATTGTTGATGACTATTCTCGGTTCTCTTGGGTGTTTTTCATGGAGCACAAATCTGAGGCATTTGAGTTCTTTCGAGATTTGGCTTTGAGGCTCTTGAATCTCTTTCCTAGCTCTTTGAAGGGAATTCGCAGTGATAATGGGTTAGAGTTCAAGAATGCTTCTTTCGCAGATTTTCTTGCTGATCGTGGTGTTGAGCACCAATTCTCCACTCCACGCACCCCACAGCAGAATGGTGTTGTGGAGAGGAAGAATAGAACTTTAGTTGAGATGGCAAGAACGATGCTTGATGAGTATGGCACATCGCGACGGTATTGGGCCGAGGCCGTCAACACCGCTTGCTATGTGTCAAATCGAGTTTTTCTGCGCTCTTCTCTGCACGTGACATCTTATGAGCTTATGTTTGGGAAGAAGCCAAATGTGTCCCATCTTAGGGTTTTTGGTTGCAAATGTTTTATCCTGAAGAAGGGCCTTCTCGACAAGTTTGAGTCGTGTACTTCTGATGGTATCATGCTTGGATACCCTGGACATTCGAAAGGATATCGAGTGCTTAATCTTGAGACTAACACCATTGTTGAGTCCTGTGATGTGACTTTTGATGAGGCTAGCTCTGCTAGACCCGAGCTTTCAGGTGTTTCACAGGAGTCCGAGTCGATCTTCCAGGATGAAGATGACTTTGAGAGTGGCGTGGGCCGTGCCCCCACTTCTCAGGCGGCAGCTGTTGGTCCTCCAGTGACCTCTTCTACAGTAGCTGAGGGTCCAGCCCCGACGACTTCTTCATCGGCGGTGGCACCTTCTTCACCGGCAGCTCAGCTTCCTACCCTTTCTTCAGCTGAGGTAGAGGCTGCCGAGGCTACTTCTACTCGAGTTCCAGATGAGCTCGAGGGACCACAACGCCTCCAGAAGGATCACCCTCCAGCGCAGATCATCGGTGATATTTCTGAGCGTGTAACTCGCTCCAGGTCCATTCCTTCCTCAGAATTTGCGCATTCAGCTTTTGTTGCATCTTTTGAGCCCAAAAGATATATGTCATGCACTTTCTGATGATAGTTGGGTCAATGCCATGCATGAGGAGTTAGAAAATTTTGAGAGAAATAAGGTCTGGACGCTTGTAGAGCCTCCACTTGGTCACAATATCATTGAAACCAAGTGGGTGTTCAAGAACAAGCAAAGTGAGGATGGCATTGTTGTTCGCAACAAGGCTAGACTAGTAGCCCAAGGGTTTAGTCAAATTGAGGGCTTTGATTTTGATGAGACCTTTGCACCGGTAGCTCGCTTGGAGGCTATACGCATTTTGCTTGCGTTTTCAGCTTCTAAGAAGTTCAAGCTTTATCAAATGGATGTGAAAAGTGCATTTCTTAATGGTTTCATTGAAGAAGAAGTCTATGTTAAACAACCTCCAGGATTTGAGAACCCTAAATACCCTAACCATGTGTTCAAACTGTCCAAGGCTCTCTATGGTCTTAAGCAAGCTCCTAGAGCTTGGTATGATAGACTTAAGAGCTTTTTGATTCAAAATGGTTTTGAAATGGGGAGGGTAGACAAAACCTTGTTTCTTCTTAGGCGTGGCAATGACCTTCTGATAGTACAAATCTATGTGGATGATATAATCTTTGGTGGCTCCTCTAATGCTCTTGTGTCCAAGTTTTCTGAGATGATGAGCAGGGAATTTGAGATGTCTATGATGGGTGAGCTCCAATACTTCTTGGGGTTACAAATCAAGCAGACAAAGGAGGGCACCTTTGTCCATCAGGCCAAGTACACAAAGGATCTATTGAAGAAGTTCGGGATGAGCGATGCCAAGCCAATCAATACCCCGATGTCTACTGCAACGTCACTTGGTCCTGATGAAGAAGAAGAGGCGGTGGACCAGAAGGAGTTCAGGAGCATGATCGGCTCCCTCCTCTACTTGACAGCGACAAGACCGGACATCCAGTTCGCCCGTCTGCCTTTGTGCGAGGTTCCAAGCCTCGCCGAGAGACTCCCACCGGCAAGCTGTGAAGCGCATCATGAGGTACCTTCGATCATCCCTTGAGTTTGGCCTTTGGTATTCATGCTCTTCTGTTCTTGGGATTCAGGGTTTTTCTGATTCAGACTTTGCCGGGTGTAAGATAGACCGCAAGAGTACTTCTGGCACTTGTCATTTTCTTGGCACTTCTCTTGTTTCATGATCTTCTAGAAAACAATCTTCTGTTGCACAGTCTACTGCTGAAGCTGAGTATGTTGCAGCCGCTAGTTGTTGTAGTCAGATTCTTTGGATGATTTCGACTTTGCGGGATTTTGGGTTGTCTTTTGATAGTGTTCCACTTTTCTGTGATAACACTAGTGCTATTAACATTGCTAAGAACCCAGTGCAGCATTCTAGGACTAAGCATATAGATGTGCGGTTTCATTTCCTGAGAGATCATGTTGAGAAGGGCGATGTAGTGCTTACGTTTGTTGACTCTGAAAATCAGCTCGCGGATATCTTTACCAAGCCTTTAGATCCCACACGATTCTGTGCACTTAGAGGGGAGTTGGGGATTGTCCATCCTCATGGGCTAGTTTGAGGGGGAGTCTTCTCACTGTGTATCATAGTGTAATATAGTGCATTTTGCATCATTTGTGATATATCATGTGCACTTTACATGTTCACGAGCTTTTGTCTATTATCCTTGATGAAACAATGAGTTCTACGAGTTCGCTATATGCCATATTCTGATTGTCTAGCTCATTTCACCATATTTTGATATGTGTTCTCAAGAATCTGTGATGCTAGCTTAATTGGACAACAACTTGAATTTAAATCTTTGATCTACTGATGAGTTGCCTGCTAGGGAATCCTTTGCTTTTGAATCTGCTCATGACTCTAGTATTGCAACTATGATCTTTGTTTATGACTGGTCAAAGATAGGACTTCATGGTAATCTTGATTAGGACTGCTAGTGGCTTAACATGCCTAGGCTTTTGTGGCTCGGGTCGGAGAATGCTTATTGTCATCAAAAGTCACTAGTTTTTGCTCTACATGCTTGAAATCTATCATATGCTAATGTGAAAAATGCTAAAATAGGGATGAATCACTCAAGGTACTTGCTCGTGCAGGAGGTAGTACTTTGGTTGTGGCTAGTCCAAATAATCATGTGGACTCAATGTGAAAAAGTCAGGATGAATCACTCAAGATACTTCCTCGTGCAGGGGGTTGTATATTGGTTGTGCCTAATCCATTTAATCATGTGATTGCTTAATTCAGCATGTGGTAGAGTATTTTGGTCCTAATCTTGATCGGTTGTCCTCCTAGTCATGGCTTAGCGCTAGGTTGTCATACTTCACTCATGTTTAGAGTCATTGCAATTGTGACTACCTAGTCTGGCGCTCATTACTAGTGAACTCTTTAATATGCTAAGAACTTGATATGCTAGCTGCTCTTCTTGATCTACATGTCTTCTTATGGTTTGGTGAGCACCTATGTGGCATATTAGCACTTTTTGTGTCTCATTTTGGATAATCTTCAAAGCTCGCTCGAACTGAAAAATCAAAATTTCCATGCATACATGCTTATTCTTGATGATTATAATGCCAAAGGGGGAGAAATAGTCATATCAATCATATCTTTGGATGGATTTCGCATTTTCTGGAGTAGATCATAGATATATGGATTATAGGAGTGAGGGGGAGTTTCTTCGCATATGTTAAGTCTTCACTCACAGTTTGGATCTTACTCTTTGTTCACATGCACTTGGCCCGGTGCTTGCTTTCTCTTTCTTTTGGCCAAGTGTGAATTCTTGCAACTCGATTGCTTTTAAATCTTTAAACCAACTCCGATTTGATTGATTGAGAGATGTTGGCAATATATTCATCAAGGGGGAGATTGTGAGTCATGTGAGGACTTGACAATATTTGTGATGAATATTTTGCCATCTTATGTGGAGTTGATTCTTTTGGTTGCATGAATTCGTGGTTTGAATTACTTGTTGTGTGGTTGATAAGTTTGAGTTTCTCAATTTGTCTCAAGGAAAAATTAAGTGGATGAAGGATTTTCTCGACTGACTTGGGTCAAGTTGAAGACTTGTGCTCGCAACGCTTTGCTTGGTCTATTGTGTGCAGGTGCGAGTTGGGATGCGGCGATGGTTCGGCCATATGGACCGGCATGAGGCTTGGAGGGCTGAGATGCGGTCAAGGAGGTGGCGACGACATCGTGCGGCTTAAAAGCATGTACACGGAGGACAAGAAAGCGGGTGGAGACGAGACGTGAGGACCAAGTCAGTGCGAGGGCGTTTTAGTAAAAACGCGGAATCTACCGAAGCATAACCAAGAAACTGAGGCGGAGGCCGGGAAGCGGTTTAGGGTTAGTTGCTTAGGGTAGAAGGAGAGGATAGATGGTGGATGGATCACTTAGACGCTTTGTGATGCGTGCTAAGTGCCCATGCCATCTAAGTGGGCTTAAGGCCCAAGTGGTGGGAGGTATGCCTCCACCACTATAGAAGGAGGGGTAAGAGGTGCTTATCCCTCAACCCTTTTTGATTAGCTTTTGAGAGCTGCACTTTGAAGAGTGCTTTGCCTAGATGAGAGATTTGTAAACTCCAAAGAAAATCCACGAAAATCTAATACAAAAAGATTTCTTCAATCCCTATGTGTTCTTGAGCCATTCATTCTTCGAATCTTTTTGATTTTTGTTTTCTTGCTTTCTTGGTGGTTTGATTCGTGGTATGGCAAGTAAGTGATGGGGAGATCACCTCTGGACTAATCCCATCCAAGCATATCCAAGGATCAACCCTTTTCTTTCTTGATTTTGAGTTTTCTTGAAGAAGAAGCCAAGAAATGGGGTTTTGTGGTTGAGTCATGAAGAAGTGTTGATTCTGTGATTTGGGGCTTGGAATAGGTTGCTGGGACATGTGAGATGATGCCATATTGATTTGAGATCAAGATTCCTCATGAGCTTCCTTTCCCCTCAAAATTTCTCTTTTCTTCATTTTTAGAGCTGATTGGAGAAAAAGGCATAAAGGTCTTGACTTGAGAAGTTTTTATGAAGATCAACACTTGATCTAGATTCATAAGATCTTCCTACACCTCTCTGCAAATTTTGGTTGAATTTGGTTGGGTAGATTTTGAATTAGCCAAAAAGTTGGATTGAAATCTCAGTTCTGAACCTGACTATTCTTCTGCTGAATTCTTCAAAAGTCTTCAAATTCTTCAGAAATCCCGGTGCTTCCGATTCTTCAATCTCGGAACTACCAAGATTCACTTGTATTTTTGCTTGCTAAGTTCTTCAAATTCTTCAGAAATCCCGGTGCTTCCAATTCCTCAATCTCGGAACTACCGAGATTCATTTCTGTTCTTGCCTGCTGAAAACAGTACCAAAAATCGGTTCAACCGGAAAAATTCCTGGTACTTCCGGAATTCTTCAAATTCTTCAGGCTGAAATTCTTCACTGAAAACAGAACCAAAAATCGGTACAACCGGAAAAATTCCCGGTATTTCCGGAATTTTCATTTTCTTCAGGCTGGGTTGTTTCACTGTTTCTGCCATAACTTTTGCATTTCAACTCGGAATTTAGTGATCTTGGAATCGTTTCGAAGCTATCGACGAGCTCCACGTTACTAAGGACTTTTGGGAGTCTTTCCGCTATATTTTCACTCGGATCATACTAGTTCTTTAAATTTGACTATGTATGTGAAGAATTTGTGAAAAAGATTTGAAATTCGGCATTCACCCCCCCCCCTGTCGGAAGCCACCAATCCAACATAAGACAAGCCGCCTATTAAGAGGGATAACATATCTAAGCTATAGGAAGAATCTTCTTGTGTGATCAGTTAAAATCTCAGAAGACTTCTTTGAAAATCTCTTTTGAGACACAGACAGTGATTCTCGGTAATACAGGTTTGAAGAATCGGATGTACCGAGATTGGCCTCTGTTGCAAGATTTGATGACTTGGTCGTCTCAAGCCTCGAAGAGCTTCAATTGCGGCTTGACCGGTCTTCAAGCCGATGCTGCCGAGAATGGCCTCTGTGTCGGAGAGTTAGGGAACCCTGTCGTTTAGGGTTTGCCCTAGTTTCATATTTCGGAAACCGGTGTGTCCGCTCTTCAGGACCGGTGCTTCCGGAATATGCTTCTGTTTTCTTAGACTAAATCCCATTCGTTCTGTCTTCGGTTCTACCGGTTTTGTTTTTGGTTGTACCAAGAATCAGTTCTGGACTTAGGTCTTTTGTTATCCTAGACTAAGTCCCATTTGATTTGTCTTCGGTTCTACCGGTTTTGTTTCCGGTTGTACCGAGAATCTGCTCTGGACTTAGGTCATCTATTGCCCTAGACTATGTCCCATTTATGTTGGCTTTGGTTCTACCGGTTTCGCGTCCGGTGGTACCAAGAATCTCTTCTGGACTTAGATCTATTTGAGAAGCTGTGTTACCGAGATGAACTCCGGTTTGACCAAGTTTCTTCTCTGTGAGAGAAGAGCGTGTCAACACTTCAAATCTCGGTTTAACAGCTCTTCAAGTCGGCACTACAGGGAATCATTTCTGGTAGTTACTCTGCGAAGTAGAATCTTCAATCCCGATGTGACCGTGTTCCTCTCGGAACTACCAACTTTGAGTTGAAGACTTTCACGGTGCACCTGAGTTCCTCAGAATCTGACCGTTGGTTTGAAACTCGGTGCTTCCGGTTTTGAGTTCTGTTTGTTCCGAAGAAGAATCTTTGTGCCCAATGACTCTTTTCTGAGTAGTGCCTATACATGGTCCCCGACCCCCTACGGGCTCCATATGACACTCTGCGCAAAAAGACATTCTCTCACACTTGTGTTCCCCTTTCCTCTTGACTCCTTGAGAGCTACTTTGAGAGAGGAAAGCCTTGAGAGATCTGAGACTTGATTGAGCATTCAAGCAAGAGCTTCTTCGAGCCTAGAATTCGTTACTCGTTACTCTTGGAGATTTGGCATCTCCTAGCCGGCTAGGCATCGTTGAAGAGCTCCAACTTGTGGATTCGCCTCTGACAATTTGTGAAGGTTCGAGGATCACCTCAAGATCTACCATGAGTGATTGAGCAAGTACTAAGTGGACTTGGCTCAAGGAGAAGAAGGTGAAGACTGTGTGTCTTCGGAGCTAAGTGCTCAGCCTCTCCAAATGAAGACGTAGAGTTGTTGCCAACAACTTGAACTTTGGGTTAAATCATGTGTCCTCTTTCTAGCTCGTTACTTAGCTGTTATTCTTCTTTTGAGCTAGATCTAGTTCTGTGTTAGTTGCTTCATCCTTAAACTGCTTCACTCTTGCATGCTAAACAACTAATTTGAGTAAAATTTGATAATCTCCTATTCACCCCCCTCTAGTCGATAGACCTCGATCTTTCACTTTGGGGGTTTTTGCACGCTTGCCATTGTCTTCAACCTTTCGCGCACTCTTTCCTTTGCCTTCCAAGAGCTCTTCATCTTCTTCCCTTCACTTTCTCCCATTGATCATGGCCGGAATTCTGAGGATCTCTCCTTCGGTGGATGATGGCTCTTGGGTGAAGTCGGAGCTAACCTTTGGAAGAACTCGCGCTCATCCACTTGGAACATGGGGTCGACTTCCACCCTGTAGGGGACGACAGAACCCCTCACCTGAGCTGGGATGGCTAGTTGTTTTCTCAGACTTCTTTCATTGTGGATTCTTCCTTCCTCTCTCCTCGTTCCTGCTCGCCGTGCTCCAGTTTTACAAGGAAGAGCTCATCAACCGCAATCCAAACTCATTTGTAATGATGAGCGTATTCACACATTAGTGGGAAGCCTACCTCGGAACCCGGCCTCCCCTCCACCTCTTTAGGTATTTCTACAACCTGAGGAGGGTTGGGAGCAAGGTAGTCAGTGACGCAAGCTTTCGGCTTCGGGAAGAAAAGTCCGGTAGTACATCAATTTCACTGGCAAGAGCTCTTGGTTGGGGTGGCACAAGAAGTGGTGCTACTACCGACCGCATTCTACTGGTGGTATCGACTTCTCGGGCACCGCGCCCATCCAGACCGCGGGGTGGTTAGAGGAGTTGGAGCTAAACCCTCACCTCCATCTACTAGTCGATGAGATCACGGATCTCAAAGCCCGGGGTCTGACGATGTGCGACGTCGCCGAGGACTTCATCAGGCGTGGGTTGTGCCCCATACGGGCTAGGGAGATAGGCGCCTGGGAGACCTCGGCTGACTTCTTCACTGCTCAGAGCTATAAGACAGGTATTCCTCACTTCTCGTAGTCCTGGCACTCGGGATAAATCTGCCCTTATCTAGATGTTATCTTCCCTGCAACCCTAGGAGAAGCTAGGTGATCGCGAGGATGAAGGTCGTCTTGGAGAGAGCACCCCCGTCCAGACGCCTCAGCGTCCCCATGTCGCTACCTTAGAGGCGCCGTCATGAGCGGGAGGAGGTCCTTGCAGTAAACCTTGCTTTGTCGGTCTTTCCCTTCTCCTCCGAGCAATGCTAACATGGTGATGCTCGGGTAACTTCTTAGCATGAAGGACATGGGATTGTGGACCCGGAGGTTGGACCTTCCAAGGTTTGGCCTATTCCAGCCATGACTGAAGGCTCTAAGAGCGCGAGCTCAGAGCCTACTGACACTAGTGATAGGGCTACTCCTAGAGTTCCTCTGCAGGTTGTGGTTGTTTCTTGTCTGACTCTAACTAGGCTCATGTCTAGGTGGACCCCGTTGAGGCCATCGTCTCGGCCAAGAAGACTTTGACTGAGATAGAAATCATTGTAACTAGGGCCACCCCTTTCGAGAAGAAGGTGGCGAGCTCTACTGGGAGGAGACTCCCTCATCATCTGAAGAGGATGAGGTAATTCTTTTTTTTCTTTCTAATTGTTCTTCCCGAGTTTGGGAGATACACTCTAAGCTCGTATCCACAGGGATTTGAGCTCTCCGACTGCAGTAGATCCCTTGCTGGAGGATGATCTTACTGCCTCGGGTATTAGCCCGATTATCACCTTGATGCTTAAGCGGGCGTCAGCTGGGGTGACGGTCCACCCCCTAGCCAAAGACACCGCTTCCCCACTAGCGAAGGTGGCGCAGACTTCTCCTTAGGTGGAGTTCTTGTTGGTGCTCCACCCATTGGTCAAGGGGATCCTCGCCGGCGGGGTCGACCCGAAGTCGCTCATTGGACCTCTCGTGGAGGTGAGTACTTGGGACACTCCTTTTTCTCGAGTTGGCACTTTTGACTTGATTGCTTTTCCTCAGCGGGCCATGGCTAGGTGGAATTCCGCTGGTGCTGGGGTTCGGCAACTGAGGGAGCTGCTAGACCAGTCGGAGGCGAGGGAATTGAAGCCGGAATCTAATAAGTCAGCTGTAACACCCAAACTTAACGATTAGGGTTTCGCCCTGCATTCATGCATACATGTCATCATCATCACCCACACCTTGCTTAAACTTAGTTGTATATCAACTTTACTTTATAGAATATGTACATATCTCATCCTCGGTGAAATTTTTTGCAAACACCAATCAACTTATTTGAAGTATCGACATCAACACCAACAATAATAAGTGGAGGAAGATGGGTCCTAGTGGGATCATCCCTCTAGAGTTCCCCTCCCGAAAGCTTCGAGCCTTGCCAACTCGACAAAAACGTTCGGATTCAAAACACTAGCGAAGCAGGATTAGGGTTAGGAGGTCAGGTAATGCCCCCGTAGATGAAAAGCTCCCAAATCTTTCAAACTGCCAAAAAATTGAGGACACTAGCTCTTTGAAAAACTTCAAAATTTTTGGAGGAATGTTAGACCTAGTTGAAGTTGAAACCCCAAATTAGGTCAAACATGGAGTTGAACTAGAGACCAGGTCAAACAAGCCCCAAATCATTTCGAACTTCTACAGTAGGTCCTATACATCAATTGGAAGCCCCTGTAAAAATTTCAGAATTTTTGGAGCAAAATTGGTGCATAAAATGACGCAAATACTAATGTTGTAGTTATATAAAAAGAAAAAGCAAAAAGAATTAAAAAGGGGATCTGGGCCGAAAGCCTACTCGGCCGGCCCACTCGGCCAGCCCGCCAGCCCCGCGCACGCGCCCTCCCCTTTCTCTCTCTGACCTCCCGGGCCCGCCTGCCAGCCTCTCCTCTCTCCCCTCCTGACGCCCGGGCCCCGCTTGCCAGCGCTCGCCTCCCACGTCCCCGACGCCGGTTGGCCTCGGTGGGCGGTGGCCGCTCCGACAGCCCCCCTTCCGACCGGCTGCCGTATTTAAGACCCCGGTCCGGACCGCCTCCTCCTCCTCCCCTTTTCCCCACTCCAAACCCTAGAACCCCCACTGCCGAAGCTCCCCGCCTTTCTTCCCCGAGTCCGGCCGACGCTCTAGTGAGCTCGCGCCGCCGCCTCGGTCTCTCCCGAGCTAGCCCATCTTCTCCTGGACCTCACCCACTTCTCCTCCTCGCAGGTCGAAGCCCGGAAACCCACCGGTGATGAAGCCAAAGCTCCCGCTGCCGCATTCTTCCTCCTCTCCGGTCCGAACTCCGACGAGGAATCGCCGCCGTTCTGGTCCTTGTTAGGCTCCATCTTCTCGCTCTCCTGCATCTCCATCTCCTCCCCTAACTTCCTCCCCTTCTTTCCCTTGCAGATCCGGGCCAGAGCAACCTCGCCACCGATGACCGAGCTCCGCCACCACCCATCGCCGTTGTCAGCCCCCTTCCGGCCTTCTCAGTCCTCCCGGAGCACCGCAACGAGCCCGGGGTGAGCCTCCCGTGCCTCCGCCGCTCTCCCCTAGACCCGCCGTGGCCCCCAGAGCCCCCGGCCACCTTTCCGGCGATGCTCCGGTAAGGAGCGCCGCCCCACCTGTTGGGGAACGCGCTACGAAAAACAAAATTTTTCCGCGCACGAACCAAACCAAGAAACACTATCGAGGTGTAGGTAACGATATCATACCTTCGACGATCACGTCAATGCAGCGGAGAAGTTGACCGATGTCGATGAAGTCCGCAGACTCCCGCAGCTAGGTTATACCTCCCAGCCGCGAGAGCGATCTCCTCGTGAATAGTTCGCCCCGATCAAACGCCGAAGTATACGACGTCTCCGAGGTATCCACGCGTACCGGATCAGCGACACTGCGGTAATGTGTGGACCAGCACACAAGAACAGCGGGGATCTACGAGAAGGAGAAGCAGCAGCGCGCCAGCAGCTGTACTAGATCCAATCTAGAAGAGAGAGAAAAAGAAGGCTGTGGCCAATCTAGAGATGGCCGGCCTAGGGTTTAGTCCAAGGGACTAGGGCTGCCTCTGGGGCTGCTTGGGATACCCTTTGAGGTGCCCTGCCCCTCTATTTATAGGGGTTGGGGCAGCTCTCCCTAGGCAGGTGGAGTCCTACTCCAGCAGGGACACCCTGTTGGAGTTGGAGTCCAACTCCACTAGAACCTTCTAGAACCTTCTAGAATTTCTAGAACCTTCCAGAACCTTCTAGAATTTTCTAGAACCTTCCAGAACCTTCTAGAACCTTCTAGAACCTTCTAGAACCTTCCAAAACCTTCTAGAACCTTCCAATACTTTCCGGAACACTTCCGGACATCACCGGAACCATCCGAGACCTCCCGGAACACTTTCGAGATCATCCGAAACACTTTCGGAACCCTTCTCTCTCGTTCTCTATAAATCGTAGCATTCCTAAATGTCGCTAAAAACGTTAAGCGTGTGACCCTATAGGTTCGAGTATATGTGGACATGTCCGGAATACCTTCCGGTCAATAATCGTCAGCGGGATCTGGACACCCATAACGACTCCCACATATCATCGAAGATCTTTATCGAGCAAACCTTGTATTGTCGCATACAATTCCTTTTGCCTCACGATACATTACACAACCCGAGGCGAGACTTTGACGGTATCCCTGTGATCAACTCCTTGATCACCATACCTAGTTATCCTCGTTACCGGTTTGTACTCTTTTCTCGTTTCCGTATTCCGGTATCCCCGTGACTAACCTTTTAGTCACAATACCTGGCCAGGCGATGCTGGACACCGTAATACCGAGTGGGCCCAGAGTGTATCTCTCCATCGCCGGATGGGCAAATCCCAGTCTTGACATATCTAGAACCACGATATACTTTCTGGTGTACCTGGAAGTCACCTTTATAATTACCCAGTTACGGCGTAACGTTTGATGACCCCAAAGCAACCATCCGGTATCCGGGTCTATGATATTCTCATGGTCTAAGGACGCAAGTAAACGTTAACACATCATGAGAAGATACTGACAACATATTGACGAAGTGATCTCGCAGTATCTCATAAGGGGTCTATCCAACACCATTGTTACCCTAACAATGTGTTTCCATTATTGCCGGCATCCTTGTTACATTAACAATGCCCATGATCAGGAAAACAAGATCATCAACAATACATGAGCTAGTCCAGAGGCCTGACTAGGGATCTGAATGGTGCTTATTATTCCACACATGCAATTAGGTTTTCCTCTGAATCTCATATTCAAGAACCAATGCAATTTTAGCATAGAACATAAACTTAATCATGAACATGAAAATAGAATAATAACAACTTTATTATTGCCTCTAGGGCATATTTCCAACAGTCTCCCACTTGTACTAGAGTCAATAATCTAGCCAATGCTTAAGCTCCTAACACCTATGGCATTCCGGTGTTGCTCATGCTTTGCTTGTGGTAGAGGCTTCGTCAGCGGATCTGACACATTCAGATCCGTGTGTATTTTGCATATCTTTACGTCTCCACGCTCCACCAATTCACGAATGATGTGGAATCGGCGTTGTATATGTTTGGACTTCTGGTGGGACCTTGGCTCCTTGGCCTAAGCTATGGCGCCACTATTGTCACAATAGAGCTCCATAGGATCCAGCGCGCTCGGAACCACACCAAGCTCGGTGACGAACTTCTTAATCCAAACGCCCTCCTTTGCCGCTTCTGAAGCAGCGATATACTCAGCCTCCGTTGTAGAATCCGCCACAGTGTCCTGCTTGGAACTCTTCCAGCTCACTGCGCCACCGTTCAGTGTATACACTAAGCCTGATTGAGATCGAAAATCGTCCGGATCTGTGACAAAGCTGGCGTCGGTGTAACCCTTTACAACGAGCTCTTCGTCACCACCGTATACGAGAAACATATCCTTAGTCCTCTTCAGGTACTTTAGGATATTCTTCACTGCTGTCCAATGATCATGACCTGGATCACTCTGGTATCTGCTCGTAACACTTAGAGCATAGGACACATCTGGTCGTGTACATATCATGGCGTACATGATTGACCCAATCGCGGATGCGTATGGAATCTTACTCATGCGTTCTCGCTCATCAGTTGTCGAAGGACACTGATTCTTGCTCAAACTTTTCCCATGCGACATCGGCAAGAACCCCTTCTTGGCGTTTTCCATACTGAACCTCTTCAGTACTTTATCTATATATGTACTCTGGCTTAGCCCTATTAGGCGCTTTGATCTATCTCTATAGATCTTTATACCTAATATGTATGCTGCCTCGCCTAAATCTTTCATTGAAAAACTATTTTTCAACGAAGTCTTAATATTGTCAAGAAAAGATACATCATTCCCAATCAACAATATGTCATCCACATAGAGTATTAGAAATGCTATTGCGCTCCCACTTACTTTCTTGTAAACACAAGTCTCTTCGCAGTTCCTGATGAAGCCAAACCCTTTGACCACTTCATCAAAGCGAAGATTCCAACTCCGTGATGCTTGCTTCAGTCCATAGATGGATCTCTGAAGTTTGCATACCTTTCCAGCATCCTTTGGATTGACAAAACCCTCGGGCTGTATCATATACACGTCCTCGGTTAGCTTCCCATTCAGGAACGCTGTTTTGACATCCATTTGCCATATCTCGTAATCGAAATATGCAGCAATCGCTAGAAGAATCCGAACAGACTTAAGCATCGCTACGGGAGAGAATGTCTCGTCGTAGTCAACTCCTTGAACTTGTCGGAAACCCTTTGCGACAAGTCGAGCTTTATAGATGTATACATTCCCATCCGCGTCTGTTTTCTTTTTATAGATCCATTTACATTCGATAGGCCTCACGCCTTCAGGAGGGTCCACCAAGCTCCAAACTTGGTTCTCGTACATGGATTCTATCTCGGATTTCATGGCGTCTAGCCATTTAACGGAGTCAGGGCCCATCATTGCTTCCGTATAGGTCGTAGGCTCATCGTTGTCTAACAACAATACCTCGTCCGAAAACCACTGTGGTTTCGTGCAAATCCTACCAGACCTTCGTGGTTCAGCTGCTGGCTCGACTGAAGTCTCTACATCACATGTAGGGGCTTCCGTATCAGTCATTGTGGGAAACTCCGGAACCACTTCCGGCGTTGCATCACTTTGACCTAGTGACGAAGATTCACCAATCTCGTCGAGTTGCACTATCCTCCCACTCACCCCTTTCGCAAGAAACTCTTTCTCGAGAAACACACCGTTCTTTGCGACAAACACTTTGCCTTCGGTGCGGTGATAGAAGGAATACCCAACAGTTCCTTTGGGATAACCAACAAAGAAGCATTTATCCGATTTGGGATCGAGCTTATTTGGTTGTAAACGCTTTACATATGCATCGCATCCCCAAATTTTAAGAAAAGACAAGTTGGGTTTCTTCCCATGCCATATCTCATATGGTGTCGTTTCAACGGATTTAGATGGTGCTCTATTTAGTGTAAAAGCGGCAGTCTCTAAAGCATAACTCCAAAAAGACAATGGCAGTTCAGTTAATGACATCATCGATCTTACCATGTCCAACAAGGTTCGATTACGTCTCTCGGACACTCCATTCCTCTGTGGCGTTCCGGGAGGTGTAAGCTGTGGAACAATTCCGCAGCTCTTCAGATGTTCGCTAAACTCGTAACTCAAATACTCCCCTCCGCGATCTGATCGCAGAAACTTGATTTTCTTGTTACGATGATTTTCTACTTCATGCTGAAATTCTTTGAACTTTTCAAAGGTTTCAGACTTATGTCTCATCAAATAGATATACCCATATCTACTCAAATCATCCGTGAAGGTAATGAAGTAGAGGAATCCACCGCGTGCAGTTATACTCATTGGACCACATACATCCGTATGTATGATCTCCAATAAGTCAGTCGCCCATTCTACGTGGCCTGTGAACGGCGTTTTAGTCATTTTACCCATTAGACAAGGCTCGCAAGTGTCAAATGATTCATAATCAAATGACTCCAAAAGTCCATCACAATGGAGTTTCTTCATGCGCTTCTTTCCAATATGACCCAAACGGCAGTGCCACAAATAAGTGGAATTCGAATCGATTATCTTGCGACGTTTAGCGTCAGTGTTATGGATGTGTGTATTACCATCAAGATTCATAATAAATAACCCATTCACAACGGGAGCATGGCCATAAAACATATTATCCATATAAATCGAACAACCATTGTTCTCAGATTTAAACGAATAACCGTCTTGCAACAAACATGATCCAGAAATAATATTTTTGCTCAAGGCCGGAACATAGTAACAATTACTAAGCTCTAATATAAATCCTGAAGATAAATGTAGAGGTAGGACACCGACGGCGAGCACAGCAACTTTTACTCCGTTCCCGACGCGCATCGTCACCTCATCCTTTGCCAGTCGCTTAGGCCTCTGTAGTTCCTGCATCGAGTTGCAAATATGAGCAACCGATCCGGTATCCAATACCCAAGAATTACATTGCGGACCAGCAAGGAATACATCAATAACATGTATGACACTCATACCTGAGCTGGACTTTCCAGACTTCTTCTTTTCTGCCAGATATTTCTTGCAGTTCCTCTTCCAGTGTCCCTTCTCTTTACAGAAGAAGCACTCAACATCAGAAGTGGCGCCAGTCTTGGACTTCTTAGGCGTGTCAGTCATACTAGCACCCTTGGATTTGCCCTTTTTCTTAGACTTGCCCTTCTTCTTGAAGTTGGTTGTTTTATTCACCATCATCACATGATTGGCGTCCTTCTGGATTCCACTCTCAGCAGTTTTAAGCATAGTGAATAATTCACCCATACTCTTTTCCATCCCATTCATGTTGTAGTTCATGATGAAGCTACTATAGCTTGGAGGGAGGGAAGCAAGAACAAGATCAGTGCCCAACTCTTGGGAGATTGGAAAACCTAGCGGATCCAACCTTTGCGCGTACCCAGACAATCTAAGTACGTGCTGACTCACTGAGCTGCCCTCAGCCATCTTGCATTCAAACAAGGCTTTGGATATCTCATATCTTTCAGTCCTTGCTTGCTTCTGAAACAAAGCTTTCAGCTCCTGGATTAACTCATAAGCAGCCCAATTCTCAAAACGCTTTTGAAGATCAGGTTCCATGGAGGCAAGCATGATACACTGTACTGCAATGGAATCATCGCTCTTAGATTGATAGATACGAGTCTCATCATCCGTAGCGTTAGCGGGGAGTTCACCGAGAGTTTGCGATAGGACATAGTCCTTCTTGGCACTCTTGAGGACAATCCTCACATTACGGTACCAGTCCGTAAAGTTGTTCCCAGATGAATTCAGTTTTTCTTTCTCAAGCAACGCGCATAGTGGAAAGGTGGTTACGGGTGCCATAGATCTACAACTTAAAAACAAATACACTTTAGACATTGTTCATGATTAAAGCAACTCAAATTAACACTTAATTAGAGTAAGCTCCCACTAAAACCAATATCCCTCATAATTGATTATTAGTGATTCAAGATCCACGACTCACTTACTCCACCATTGATGTGACATCACTGATGATGGAATAACGAGACCGGTAGGTCAACATGCCAATCATATCCCATATGACTCTTGTTCATCTTTCGATGGGTGTGTTCCGAGCCCAAGACGATCTTGCAAAGCTCGTCAAGACAACCGAGTGCTCTGCTGCGCGAACGGTTCGCGCCCGCCTCATATATGTCAAACCTATCGTACCCATGTGACATGGCGCACCTCAGAATGGCAAATACTCCAGACGGTGCTACACTTGGAAGAACACTAACTACTTTGATATTTGTGTGAGGGATCACCCTATTTAACAACGTCTACCACGCATCAAACAAGGTGCATAAAAGGGATTAACATCACATGCAATTAAATTATTGTGATATGGTATAGCCCCTTTTGTTGAAGAAGACTTCTTCAACATCTTTTGGCGGAGAACTCCTTCTTCGCGTACGACGTAGCGTCGAGGTCCATCGATGTAAGATTGTCACCACCATGTCCTTGCAATTACAACTATTTGCTATCACATAGCTAATAAAATAAATGCATTACATGGCTTTCTAGTTGACGCGTAGGTCAATATAATAAATAATGACAATCGTATTGGCTCCTGCCGATTGCCGTACTCATGACACGCAGGTCATGACAAAATTAAAATTACAAACACTTTGCATCTCATACAATCACATTGCATCACATAGGCTATACCACATCACATGCATACCCTGCAAAAACAAGTTAGACGCCTCTAACGTTTATGCTACAATACGTGGCTTTATGGCTACGTTGCAAACCGTTTGCTACCTACGTTACCATAAGCATGATTGCTCTTGCAGTTATTTAACTGTCGGGGTGTCTGGAATTGGAGACTCGGAAATCTCGAACCCCATACTAAACTTCGTCATACGCATGACCCCCGTGTAGATCACATCTACAAGCCCGCTCATTGCAAATTTATCTTTCTCAACTAAAGTGAAACCAAAGTCATCCTTAGCATGTCTCGATCCGAAGATCGTAAGGTTCGCCGGACCTCTGAAAATTTCACGATGCCGCCGAGATCAAAATTTTGCAATGAGAGGGAAACAACAAGAAAATCTGGTGGTAGATCTCATCTAACACCCCGCACATCATATGTGCAATGCCGCATATCACATATGCTCTAGTCGTACCTACAACTACGCATAGAACCGCTCTGATACCACTGTTGGGGAACGCGCTACGAAAAACAAAATTTTTCCGCACACGAACCAAACCAAGAAACACTATCGAGGTGTAGGTAACGATATCATACCTTCGACGATCACGTCAATGCAGCGGAGAAGTTGACCGATGTCGATGAAGTCCGCAGACTCCCGCAGCTAGGTTATACCTCCCAGCCGCGAGAGCGATCTCCTCGTGAATAGTTCGCCCGATCAAACGCCGAAGTATACGACGTCTCCGAGGTATCCACGCGTACCGGATCAGCGACACCGCGGTAATGTGTGGACCAGCACACAAGAACAGCGGGGATCTACGAGAAGGAGAAGCAGCAGCGCGCCAGCAGCTGTACTAGATCCAATCTAGAAGAGAGAGAAAAAGAAGGCTGTGGCCAATCTAGAGATGGCCGGCCTAGGGTTTAGTCCAAGGGACTAGGGCTGCCTCTGGGGCTGCTTGGGATACCCTTTGAGGTGCCCTGCCCCTCTATTTATAGGGGTTGGGGCAGCTCTCCCTAGGCAGGTGGAGTCCTACTCCAGCAGGGACACCCTGTTGGAGTTGGAGTCCAACTCCACTAGAACCTTCTAGAATTTCTAGAACCTTCTAGAACCTTCTAGAATTTCTAGAACCTTCCAGAACCTTCTAGAACTTCTAGAACCTTCTAGAACCTTCTAGAACCTTCCAAAACCTTCTAGAACCTTCCAATACTTTCCGGAACACTTCCGGACATCACCGGAACCATCCGAGACCTCCCGGAACACTTTCGAGATCATCCGAAACACTTTCGGAACCCTTCTCTCTCGTTCTCTATAAATCGTAGCATTCCTAAATGTCGCTAAAACGTTAAGCGTGTGACCCTATAGGTTCGAGTATATGTGGACATGTCCGGAATACCTTCCGGTCAATAATCGTCAGCGGGATCTGGACACCCATAACGACTCCCACATATCATCGAAGATCTTTATCGAGCAAACCTTGTATTGTCGCATACAATTCCTTTTGCCTCACGATACATTACACAACCCGAGGCGAGACTTTGACGGTATCCCTGTGATCAACTCCTTGATCACCATACCTAGTTATCCTCGTTACCGGTTTGTACTCTTTTCTCGTTTCCGTATTCTGGTATCCCCGTGACTAACCTTTTAGTCACAATACCTGGCCAGGCGATGCTGGACACCGTAATACCGAGTGGGCCCAGAGTGTATCTCTCCATCGCCGGATGGGCAAATCCCAGTCTTGACATATCTAGAACCACGATATACTTTCTGGTGTACCTGGAAGTCACCTTTATAATTACCCAGTTACGGCGTAACGTTTGATGACCCCAAAGCAACCATCCGGTATCCGGGTCTATGATATTCTCATGGTCTAAGGACGCAAGTAAACGTTAACACATCATGAGAAGATACTGACAACATATTGACGAAGTGATCTCGCAGTATCTCATAAGGGGTCTATCCAACACCATTGTTACCCTAACAGTGTGTTCCCATTATTGCCGGCATCCTTGTTACATTAACAATGCCCATGATCAGGAAAACAAGATCATCAACAATACATGAGCTAGTCCAGAGGCCTGACTAGGGATCTGAATGGTGTTTATTATTCCACACATGCAATTAGGTTTTCCTCTGAATCTCATATTCAAGAACCAATGCAATTTTAGCATAGAACATAAACTTAATCATGAACATGAAAAATAGAATAATAACAACTTTATTATTGCCTCTAGGGCATATTTCCAACACCACCCGAGTCTCCGGCCACCTCGGTGCTGAGGTGGAGCAAGGGGGTGCCGTGGCAGCTCCCGGTTGGCCGGCCACGCCCGGTCAGCAGCTGACCGAGATCCCCCAAGCCCAGTCAGCCCTGCCACCCGGGCCCGTCTGTCAGTCGGATGCGGTTAAGGGTGGGAGTTTTGGTGTAGATCTGCTTCGGGTGCGCTTAGCATTTTTAGGTCTGGCCGAAAAAGGAAAATTAGGGTTAGGGTTGATTTCCATTTCGGGTAAGATTTCAAACTGCTATAACTTTCAAACCATAACTCCAAATTGGGCAAATTTTATATTTCTGGAAACCTTGTAAAATTCTCTACATTTTGGCTAGAACCAAATTTCAAAATTTGTAATGATGCACCAACCCAATTTAAAGTTGAATTAGATGCGATCTTTTCGTATGAATCTTCGATAGTCCGTAACTTTTGGCCCATGCCACCAAAATTTACAAGTTTTAGATCATTGGAAAGCTCGTGAAATTTTCTACGATTTAGTTCAACCACAATTTCCAGAACTCCAATCGAGATCTCGACCATTTGGCGTAAGCCCTAGTTTCCCCCTCGTATGCGACATTTGTCGATAAACCCTAGCTCGTGATAGTAGCTCCAAATCAAATGTTTTTCAGCGGTGTTAGGGTTGTATCTCTGAAACTTCTTTACTACTTACACTTCAAACCATGACCATCTATTCCGGCTAGAAGCCTCCAACCCCAAACCTTACCACCGCATACCATGACATGCGTATAAAATTAGGGTTTCAACGCGGCCTCTATCAATCCCCTCTAGGAAATTGGATTGCCCTAGGATTCAAACGTCCTTAAGTCACTATAGTAATGCATATCTAGCATTGTACATCATGCATACATGCTGAACTCATTATCTTTTATCGTTTCTTTTCCGGTGTTCGTGTTAATTGCAACAGAGCCTGAAGAGGGAGACCACCCGGCTTACGACTCCACACAAGATCAGGAACCCTGTGACCAAGGCAAGCAGAGCTTGTTGCATTTTATTATATGTTCACTATTATTCCATGTGTTTGCTTGTTTACGTTGTGATCAAATGCGCCAAACTAGCATGCTAGGGTTGCGGTGTATTGTACCCCGTGTAGTCAAGGATTGAACTTGAATACTCTATCTACTGAAATTGAGATAAGTGAGATGCGAGAGCCGAGGGTGGAGTAACGATGAATAAAGTTGGTATTAATTGAAGCTATAGGAGCGACCCCCGGTGTTTGAAGTTGTGTTGTCGCTATACCAACCTGAGGTGATTTAATTGTATTACTCCCCCTGTCACGCGTGAACGTTATCGGAATCTCTGCCATGAGTTTATCGAATTGGTGAGTCCCGGTCACTGGGAGACTAGCTACCTCCGGTGGAGGGCACATCGTTATCCTCATGGGGATGTATTGCCGATAACGGTTCGAGAGAAAAGTTGAATATGACAATTGACGAATGTGTGGTCCTTTGGGAACGTGTGGTCCCTAAGGAAATTGGAATGTCATGCTAAATGCTTTCATGCCATAGTTTGATTAGTGTATCACTTGGGGTATAGGCTGCCTATTATGTTTCCCTCTTACCATGTTGCCTACCTGTCCTCCCTTCACATTGTTTATGCCATGTTTCTTGATTCTGTATCTTGTTACCCTGAGAAGCATCATGTTTATTCCTGTTGTAGTAAATCCATGTGTAGGACATTTAATCAAGTACGAATAAGTCTTGCGAGTACTTTTGTACTCATCTAGGTTATTCCTAGAGCTTACAGGTGAGCCGGTGGTCGATGACTTTTTCAACGACGTTTGAAATTGTGGTTTCCTCGGTAGTGTTCGACTTGTGGGATTATTGTGGGAATATTTTGGACAGTGGTTGACACGCCGCTGTGGGTCTTGCTTATTTCTTTCGCTGCTACTCGTTTTACTTTATGGATTCGACTAAAACTTTCGGTTATAGCCGAGTGATGTAATATTGGTCCACAATGTGGACAGCTAGTATCATTATCGTATCGTAGTGCTTTGTTGTGATATACAAGTTGTTATTCGGGCTGCCCATATGCAATGTGTGTATGATATGAAGTGTATGGGTATGCTGTGAAGAGTTAAGGCCATTCCTCTTATTACTAGGTCGAGCAGGAATCGGTTGAGTGACCCGCTGGCTGAGATGCTGTGCCGGCCAGGCAGGGTGTGGGCGTATTCTACCGGGCTTTCGAGCGACCCACTAGCTTCCGAGCTAGGTTAGGGTGTGGGTAGAATCGCGGGGCTCCTCCGACCTTGTTTTGCCTGGTAGAATTCGGGAACGACTCTAAACCTTCACCGGATCAGGGAATTGTATGTGGTTCTGGGAAGTTTAGTCGCTTCCGGCCGGCTTGTGTTAGTCAGGTATCGGATCACTCCGCCTCGGTGAGTACGGCGTAGGTACCGTGCCACCAGGTCGACTGGTCCTTCGGCCTTTGGCGACCATTCGTCCCCCTAATCATATGTAATTCCCGGGTCCGTGACATCAGCGCTCCAGTCGGAGGTGACCCGCCCGTTCGACCGGCTAAGGAGTCGAAGGGGAGCTTCTCCCGAGGGAGGGCGTGAGCTTCTTTCCTCGAGGGAAAGCTTTCCTCACGTCCTCGACTCCTCCCTAAGGGAGGTTGGTGTGCCGGTCCAGGCCACCAAAGGCTTCGCCAATCACCTAGCGGAGCTGAGCTGAGCTGCTAGCACCCTGAAGGCAACTATGGACGCCTTCCTTGCCGAGGAGCTATGCTAGGGGTCGAAGATGATGTGGCCATGGTTTTGGCCCTCATTAAGGCGCGTGACTCGACGTTTGACATCGGTGTCCTTCGCGACGATCTCTTGGGGAGGGACGATGTGGAAGCCGACCAGCTCATGTTGGCGATGTCGGGGGCTGCCCAGGTCTTTGTCAAGCGACTTCATGTACCAGACGAGGATGCCCCTGCTCCTTGAACAATCCTGCACTTACGTTGTGAATTTAACTAAGTCTTTTGTTTAAAGTATTCATATGAAATGACTACATGATGAATCTTGTTGGACGCGTTGGCAGTTATAGTCTGTGACAACTCCGCACTTCATACTTTTTGCTTCCTTCCTTGTTCTGAGTTGTGAATCGTTGTTACAAGTCGGGGAGTTTGGTCGGCTGAGCCTTAGGTTTAGTCAGACGGGGGTCTCAGTGGCTCCCTGACACCTGTAAACACGATAAAGGGCTTTCCTCATGTCCTTCAAGACCGCAGTGTGGAATCCTTTCCCCTTCACAAGGAAGTGTGAGTACTCGTGCAATGAGTCATACAGGCTTACTTGACCCTCATTCTGATAAAGTTTCACCATCTATCCGGGATGTCTTCTATTCAAACTAGTCAGGGAGTTTACTAAGTGTGAGCTATTGGGGGATCCTGCCAACGTACAACATCTATACTTCCTTCTCTTCTCTTACTCTGAGTCGGGAGATGTTGCTACAACTTGGGGGATTTCGGTCGGCCAGACCTAAGGTCTAGTCAAGTGGGGGGCTCCGTGGATCACCAACACTTGTAGACGTGATATGGGGCTTTCATTAAGTCCCGCGAAGCCACAGCACGGAGCCCTTTTCTCTTCGTGAAGGTCAAGTCATTAGTACGTGCACTATACATCATTGTTAGCTTCCTGATGTCACGTACTCATCTAGCCCCCGACTGGTTATTAGAGAAGGAATCTCGGATAGGCAGTCTAAAAAATAGAAAATATCATATCTAAAGTTAAGAACTAGGAAATGATAAAGGTGTGTCCTCCGGCCAAAGTGGTCATGAGTTGTTTTCGAGTGCTCTCGTACTCGTGTCATGACCTGCCAGAAGCGTGTGTGGCGCATGTGCTAGGCTAAGGTGCCCGGAGCGTCTTACCACCGATTTGCCCGTCGGATGGGTTGCTTAGCTAAATGACCATAGGTGGGAGTCGAGTATAAACTCAGCGACCCTGAGGATCTGAGGGTGACGCTTGTGTGAACTTACTCTTGGTACTTACACATAAAACTTCCGAAGCTAATCGATGTTCTAGGTGTTCATGAGGACTCGTCCATCTTCCATTGCCAGTTTGAACGAACCTGGTCGGGAGACGTGGACCACTCTGTAGGGACCTTCCCACTTAGCAGATAGCTTGTTGTTGTTACTTTGGTTCTAAAGAAGTCGTAGAACCAAGTATCCGACTTGCAGGATCCTTCCCCGTATATATCATTCGTAATAGCGTCGGAGATCTTGCTAGCACTTGGCTGATCGCATCAGCACTTGAGTTCATTTCTCCTCTATCGAAGGGTTTCATCCTTGTCGGCGTATAGCTCGACTCAGGGTGACTTGAGCTTTAGTTCACAGGAGAGCATGGCTTCAGCTCTATAAACTAAGAAAAATGCCATCTCGCCAGTGGCACAGCTTGCGGTGGTCTGAAGTGCCCATAGGACTGATGGTAGCTCTCGGACCCATGCTTTTGTGTGAGCTGATAGGCGATTGAAGATGTGGGTCTTCATGTCTTAGAGGATGAGGTCATTGGCACGCTCGACTTGTCTGGTGCTCTGTGGATGGGCTACAGAAGTATAACAAATCTTGGTGCCAAGTTCGTCATAGTACTCGATGAAGTCTGTGCTAGAAAACTGAGTGCCTTTGTCTGTAATGATCCTACTTGAAATGCCAAATCTTGTGATGACACTCTTCATTATGAACATTTTGGCTGCTTTTGATGTGATCTTTGCGACTGGTTCAGCTTTGGTCCGCTTAGTGAAGGTATCAATTGCGACGAAGAGGAACTTGTAGCCCCTAGGCGAGATCAGGAAGGGCCCTAAACCATCCAGGCCTCATGTCGTGAAGGGCCACGACAAGGGAATCATCTGCAATGCTTGGGCGGGTTGATGAATGTGTGTACTATAAAATTGGCACTGACGCCATCGCTTCACCAATTCGCTCATGTCATGAAGAGCTATGCTGATTCGAAGTGCAAGGATGTCCAGTACGAAGTTGGTGACTTTGCTTATCTCAAGGTCACACCATTCAAAGGCATTCGTCGCTTCCGAGTTAAAGGCAAGCTAGCTCCTCGTTTCATAGGCCCCTTCCGTGTTCTGGCCAAATGAGGTGCCGTAGCATATCAACTGGAACTACCTTCGGCTCTTTCTGATGTACACGATGTCCTTCATGTCTCCCAACTAAAAAGATGTCTTCGCCCTCCTCTCAAAGAAGTCCAACTCAAGGATCTTGAACTCCAAACCGATCTTACGTATCAAGAGCATCTGATACGTATCCTTGAAGAGACCAATGGAGCAATCACATGGAGGACGAGGCCACCTGGGAGCATGAAGACTGGCTCGTGTCCACCTACCCGTCTTTCTTTTCTAATCGTTAGCGATCTCGAGGTCGAGATCATTGTAAGGGGGAGAGGTTTTGTAACAACACAACCTTGTAAGTATGTGATATATGGTTGTACAATTCTGAAGAAATAAAAAGCTTAGTCCTTTGATTATCTCATGCATGTATGAATACCTTTTGGCAATGGTTTAAATTTTTAAAAACCTAATAAAGTGATTAGAAACCCTTTCTAAATAAAGGTTTAAAACAATTCAATTTTAACTGAAGTACTGTAAAAATTGTACTAACTTTCAAGTTTTATTTGAATTCCTTTTTGTTTAAATGTTAAAAACCAAATAACCATATGAAATGAAATAGGAAAGAAATAACAGAGGATAAAAGAAAAACCTAATCTAATTCCTCTTCCCCATCGTTCTATTGGGCTGAGCCCACCTACTCCTCACAGTACGCACGCCTCCACCCTACCCTAATATTTCTCTCACTGCCGGCGGGGCCTACCCGCAGGGGTACCCGCTGTCGTCTTCTTTCTTACCATCCGCAGACCGCCGCCGTGCTTATCCCCCATCCACGCAGTAGCTTCATATCTAAAGCCGCGACTACACACGTTGTGTGTCGCCAACGGGATACCCTGAGCTACGGCCCAAGATGAGGTCTTCTTTCTTCCGTGCTTAGCAGTCTCATCCTTTCTTTTTTCTACTCTTTCCATCGAGCACTTCTCTCTCCTCCACAGTCGGTGAAATCCCTGAGCCTAGCTCCAACACCATATCCTCCCCAAGTTTCGTCGTCGCCAGTTCTCGGGTGAGGATCCCGATCGCCCAAGTACTGCCCCCTTTTTCCTTCTGAGCCCGGGTGTTCTCTCTCTTCCTAATTCCTTTCTATTTCCTAAGTTCGGACAACACAAGTAATGAGACGATTTGGTAATTAACTAGTGCTGAAATTGGTCAAGGCGGCTGTGGTTATCTCAATTAGTACCGTCCGAATCTTAAATAATCACTACTACCATTAATTGTTCATTTTGATTCGCGTTTGGACAGAGCATGGCAGTGTTGGTTAGGGCTGGTTTTAATCGAGTCTTAAGTGTGGCTAATGCTGAGAATATTAACATGACAGACAGTATTCATGCTCCATTACTAAAACTTAGACACATTAGTGCAACATTAATTAACTCCAAGCGTAATTAATAACTTAAGCACATCATTGATTAGCCAGTTCTTTATGTCCGAACGTTATTAGTATACTCTGCCAACTAGTGCAATGATTAGTTGCATTAGTATCTCTCGGACACTATTAATCAAATTCAGCACGTTAGTAGTTAATTAGTATATTTAAAGCGTAGAGTAGGTGTACTGTGAGATCAAGAGAGGGATGACAGCATGGTCCCACATGTAAGAAAATCAGAGAAATAAAAGAAATAAAGAAAAGAAAATGAAAGGAAGGGGATAGACCATGACAGTGGGCCTCACTGTCAGTTTGACTGGTCAACTTTTACCAATTGTTGACCAGAGGGACCCACTTGTCATTGAGTAGGGTTATACCACAATAGATTATTAAAATTAGTTCTTTATTATTTCTTTACCGAGGAAAAGACAAAAAGAGAATTAAAATTGATTAAACTTTAGAAATTCATAAAGAATCCACATCAAATCCAAATGAGCTGATTCTTGTTTCTAAATTCATCTTTTTGACTGTAGTATCTAACGATGTAACATGCACACTTGTTACTGTTTATTAAAATTTTAGGTTATTAAAATAATCAAATAAAGGCATAAAATACCAACTTTAACTCTAAAAATCATAAATTTCGTTTTAAAATTCCAAATGACCCCTGTAGTCTGTGACAAAAATCTTTAAATTAAATTATCATCTCATGCTATGCATTTCATGTCCATCCATCGGATCTCATTCTGAACTCTTGTTGATTTTGTCGTTCTTCTCGTGGCGTTATCAATTCCGGCACAACGTAGAATCAGAATCTGTTGACGAGAGTTGGGATCCAAATACCTCTGAATACCAGCAAGAGCAGGAACCCACTAATCCAGGCAAGCCAAGCTTGATGACATTGCTATGTTGTATTTATTTTATTGTTGAACTTACTTTCTTGGCATGCAATCAACTAATGGTAATCGATGAACTGATATCCACTAGTATGAGTAGGAATTGGTGTTGTTTGTTTGTTCATATTATGAATTGAAAATGATATCTAATTGAACTTGAACAAGAAAGTAAGAGAGACGAGGGGACTAGTGATAGTGACAATCTGGGGGTGCAATTGGTGGGTAGCCAATTTCATCAGATATCTGGTGGTTAGCCATTATCACTTATCATGGTTACGGGTTGTTCATTTGATTACCTCCTATCAGCCGCGTGTGAATTGTGAACCCCATTGCGAGTGATTCCGGATTAGATATCATATATGAGAGGCTTCGCAACCTTCATTTGGAGAACCATTGGAACACTTGTTAGTGAAGCTAAACGATTTACATCTTGTGTGAATTGATTAATTGGTTAAAATTTGATATTGGGTGGTTAGTCCAACATCAGAAAATGAATTGTTCTAATGGCACCTGAACATGATTGAATGTACTACCCTTGTGTTATTCCTTTACCATGGCTATGTTAATTACTTTTATTTCAAATGTCCTATGGCATGTTATTTTCCATGTCACTAGCACTACTAAGGGGGTGTTTGGTTGGGTTTTTCAGCAGCTTTTTACTAGAAAAACCTGCAGCCCAACCAAACAGCTAGCTTTTTAGCAGCTTTTGCCAATGGTAGCTGTGGGCTTTGCAGTGCAAATTCAGCTGTTTGAAAAAGCTGCCTTCTGCCAGCTTTTTGTAATGTGCTGAAGCTTTTAATGTTCATTTTCCAAAATGTTGTAAATGGTTTGAATCAACCAAAAGTCATATGTTCACTTTCCCACAGCCACAGCAGCTTTTCCAGACAGCCAGCCAATAGCGGCTTTGTCAATAGCCACAGCCCAACCAAACAAGCCCTAAGTCTTGCGAGTATGTTCGTACTCACTAGTATTTATCTTGCATGCATAGGAATAGAGGATCCCTCTCTTGATGAGTACTATCAGAACGATGCTTGAACTGGTTATCTTCGTTAGCATCTGATCTTTTGGAACTGTAATGGACACTTTTGGGTTTGTAAGATACTTGTCTGTATCTTGGACCACTGAATGCTTTACTTCCACTGTTTACTATTTTCTTACATATGACCTTCGAGTCTTTGGTTGTAATATAAGTACTCGCACGGTGATATTATTGATGGCTTGACAATCAACACACATACACCAAGATCTATCCATTTTAGGAACAAGAATAACGGGAACAACGCAAGGGCTTAAACTTTCTCGAACATACTCCTTGTCAAGTAGCTCTGGGACTTGACACTGAATCTCGGGGTTAGCGCGTTAAGGAGGCCAGTTGGGAAGTGGCGCTCTTAGAATGAGATCAATGCGATGCTCGATGTCTCAAATGGGTGGTAGCCCCACTAGAACCTCATTAGGAAAGATGTCCGTGAACTCCTGCAAAACTCAAGAGATAGCACTAGGAAGTGGGGGTGAGTCGCCAGTCAAAGCATCTACATCTTTGCACGCAAGTACAGAGTGTAGAATAGGTGGTTCACTATTCACTCCTCTCATTTCGACTTTGGTGGCTAACGTCACTAAGCCTTTACTCTCACTCTTGTTCTTTTCTCTCATTTTGGGCTTGTGACTCTCACTCATCAATTTGTGGGAGTCACTCAAGATTGTATTCTCTCGCTCACTTCTCTTCTTCTCCACTTGTATTCTTGCCAACTTCTGGGCATTATCGATCAGCAATGATTTGAATTAGCATCATGGGGAAATCTGCGCCTAGCGCTCTCCTATATCTTTTGAGGTCCTTAACCATCTCTCTGAGAACAGTAGTCAGTAATAGCCAAAATAGACTAAATATGGCTTGAACGATCCTAAAAATCCCTTGAAGGAGATAATAAAGAACCCAAAGCAAGGGTGATCTTAAGAATCCAAAAGTGGTTGCTCAGAAGAGAGATGTATCCCAACCACTATTGCTCTCACGTAGACTTGTTTTTACGCGACAAGAAAAAGTGACTACAAAATCCCCTTTTTGTTTGTGAATCCCTGTTTGTATCCTTTGAGTGCACGCCCATAAGTAGCGATCAAATCAAGGAAATCGATCAAACGATCATAATACTGTGAAAGAGAAACTTCTGAAATCCAGGGAAGCTTATCATAAAGGGTTTCGACAAGGGTTTTATTCATCCTTTGAGAAAAAAGATAAAGTTTTGATAGATTCGAACCATAATTGCAAAGGTAATAACTACTATGCCAGCCTAAATCATGATTTTCACCAACTTGGATTTGGTTCTGTTGCAAAAACTGAGGAAAACACAAGAGTGAAGACTAGTAGAATCTCGTCTTTTGTCATCCTTTGCTCCTTTTCACTCAATGATTCATTCAAATTTCCCGACAAAAATGTATATGTCTATTCTATGATATTTCTATAAAGCAAAAAGGGAGAGAATGATTTGAACCCTCGATAGTTCCTAGAACTATACCAGTTTTCAAGACCGGAGCTATCAACCACTCAACGATCTCTCCACAGCCTAGTCCTCATTTTACTCCTACAAGTAGAACATAGCCATATAAAAAGATCTACTAACCTCTAGAAACATCTCAGATGTAAGTCCCTTTTTGACATATCTCTGTATACTATATACACAGATACAAGATACGCTATGCCAATTTGTGAAATAAATACTAAAGACCCTCCCCTTAACCCCATATCAAATACAAAAGGCAAGTAATAAGTTTCAATTAAAGAGAAGAATCAATGGATTCATGATTAAACCCCTCCTACTTGTATTTTTTTTACAATTTTGGTTAAGTGAGGGAGCAAATATGTAGTCAACTTTATTTGATGGTAGCTTGGCGGATTAGAAATATGTCTATTACTTTCCAATTAGATGTTTTTGCATGAATTGCGACTTCCTAGATTTAGTAATTAGTGTACCCATTGTATTTTCTTCTCCTAATGGTTGGTCAAATAATAAAACGATGTATTTTTCGGTACATCATTATGGAAATGACTATTATTTCTCGTAGCTATTCTGAATTCTCTCATTTCTCAAATTTGTTTAGTACTTAGTAGCCCAATACAAAATAAATAAAATATAACATAAATAAAAATGGCATTTTTTGGAAAAAATTAGAATTATGAAATGCATTAAAAAGCAACTCGTGTTCCGAATTGCTACCTCTTCTCTTTCATTATTATGAAATTCCGTTGCTGTTAGAATATTGAATGACTGACAATAAAAAAAGAATACTTTAATATAACAGAAAATAAAATGAAATGGTCAAACCAAACATAGACGGTCAACCCAAGCGGATATACCCAATAAAATATATGTTGTAGCGAGCATTGTTCAATGGTAAAACATCTCCTTTCCAAGGAGAAGATATGGTTTGATTCTCACCGGTCACCCGCTTAATTTAGTAAGGTACAATGATAAAAAGTTTAATCTAGTAAGTAAGTATTAATTAGGTGTTAGTCTACTAACATATCCCTTACTATCTTACCCTTCCTTTGCACACCACTCAAAAAAATGGTGGCTCCGGAGGCAGAAATCGAACTCGTCAACAAGGCTCCCTAAATTGGGGATTCATTGAGACAAACAACTGGCAAACTGCTTTTAAAGGGAATAAAATATAACATCGATTGCTAAGTGCGAAGACGAGAATTGAACCCGTGACCTCAAGGCTATGAACCTTGTGAGCTACCAAATTGCTCTACTCCACTCTAGAGTATCGGACTGGTGGATGAAAAAGGTTGAATACAGGCTTCTACCATGTCAGACAAATATAATACTCTTTTTGTACAGAATGGAGCAGGTCGTGGGAATTGAACCCGCATTGTTAGCTTGGAAGGATAGGGGTTATAGTTGACGTTGGCTGATTGTTTTTAACATCTCTAATTCAAAACCGAATATGAAATTTTGATTTCATTCGGCTCCTTTATTGATATTCTCACAACTTAACATCTATGTCAGCTTCTCTATTTGAATGGAACCAAAGCTCTCTGCTTTCCAAATGATCCTTATAGAGTAGGAGATAGAAATTCTACCTAAATCCATCTAATCTACTTACATCATACCTTAATTTCATTCAAGAGATCCTCCGAAAAGAATCGGGTTTCCATTGAGCTGAATAATATGTTGATGGTTCTAGTAAACCAAAACTACCTTTTTTTTTAACTATTTGGCTTCCATTTCCTTTTTTAAGAAAAGAAGATTTAGTTACGATTGGAAATGAACTTTCTTTTTATCTTCATCCATAGATCCTTTACTCATTTTTCAAAAATTTGAATACTTAAGCCAATGCAAAATTAGGCTCGTGACTTCGTACTCATAATCTAATTTGTATTTTGGATTCAATTTCAACTAGTCTTTGGATACAAATCGCGAGAATGTATATTCTTCCTCAATATGCTATTGAGAGGAAAAGGATTAAATCCTTTATCAGAACTAAAGTTTTTATTGAAATTTAAAAAACTTAAGAATATCTTAATTATATCATTTCAAATTCAGTTACTAATATAACATATCACACTTTTACCACTAAACTATATCCACTACATGTAGATTATGATACCAACGCTATCCTTTTATCAAGGATAGCCATTCGAGAAGGAGGGTAATTCCCCCTTATTGAATCAAATGGAGAAGGTTCATGAAAGTGAGTGGTTAATACTTCTACTTCGATCGTGGGCTGTTACTTTAGGATTTAGATAGCCCCACTAGTTTGTAAAATATATCTCTTCTCATTTGGAATTACAGAATAAAAGATATGAATTTCTAGGCAAAACTAGTGGTTCAAGCATTTGTTGACCAATAATAGAAATTCAAAAATTCCTAGAATAAACATGCATGGGATTTTTTTAGGTCATAGTATATTCCTTGCTGGGAATCCTCACAAAATATCATAATTTTTAGACAAAATATGAATTTATGATTAATCATGCAAGGTTTGAAGCATTTGCAATATTCATATTTTTCTAGGAACAGAATAAGGTTTAAATTATTTTTGGTGGCTAGTACATATTGTCCTAAGAATTTGTTCATAAAATTTGTTATTTTTGGAGCTAAGATGAATTTACTGCAGATTTTACAAGATTCAGCAAATTTAAACATTCTTTTGTCTTTTTCTTAGTAAAAAATATCCTAAATTCTTTACCTACTCACGCTAACCTAGCTCTAGCCGCGGACTGGTGGGGTCGCACAATTGGGGAGGTCCACGAGTGGTAGCGGCCTGATCAGCCGGTTGGACTAGCTGACTTGGGCATGTGGTCGGGGGCACTCGGAAAGGGGGTCCTAGAACACTAATGACAAGGGAGAAGGGAGAGAGGGAGGTGGCAAGCTCACCTCGAGGTCGACGGGTGAAGGAAGGAGGGAAGCGGTTGAGGATGGCCGATGGTTGGTGGTGGAGGACGCCGGAGGGCTAGACAACACCGGCGGAGGAGGGGCGTTAGTTGGGAAAGAGCTCGGCTGAGGGCGGCGGAGAATCACCAGGGCGACTGGGGGGATCGAATCGCTCCTCGGCGTGCTCTCGGTGTGTCGGTGGAGCTTCCTCCGTGTGGCTATGGCGTGGCGGGGAGACCTTGGCGCCGATGGTGAAGATCCGTGCACGGGAAGGAGAGGGGAGGGGATTAGTCGAGATAGAAAGAAGGAGAGGAGTTTGGGAGAAGGAGTAGAAGAGCGGAGCTCACCAGAATTGGAGATGGAGTTTGCTGGCAATGGGCTTCAGCGGGGGAGGCGGTGCTCGACGGTTAGATCTAGGGCTTCCGAAAATGGGAAAGGGGTCGGTGGACAAAAGGGGAAGGGAAGAGGTGGTGGTCAGGGAAATGTTGTCCTGACCAGCGTCAGTGACGTGGAAGACACCCCCTAACAAGTGGGCCCGCCTGCCAGGGCTGAGAGGAGGGGAAAGCGGCAACCACGAGGGGGTGCTTCCACATGGGAGAAACGGAAAAGGGCAAGGGGAAAGGTGGGCTGGCTCAAGTGGACTGGCGCAATGGTGCTGGGCCGACAGCCTGGTGGGCTGAGGCTGGCCCGCTTGGGTAGAAACCTGGTTTCTTTTTATTTTTTCTTCTCTTTTTCTTTTTTCTTTGCCAAGATGTATTTGAAACTAAAAGAAGATTCAAAATCGGTTATAAAAAATATTTGAGCTACTGTGAAGTTTTGAAATCAGACAAAAATCTATTTGAGTGAATTTCATCCAAATTTCCAATTGTTCCCAAAATTGGGTTTGAACTGTAGCTAGGTGTTCTATAATTCAAAAAATTATGAAATTTTTACTGGAGATGAATTTTATACTATAATTTCTAGCTACAAAATTTGATAACATTATGTGTAAGGGATCACCATAAATTGATATATCTACAAATCTGCCATTTTAATAAGTTTGGGTGAACCTAATTAACTTTAAATGGTCCGTAGCTCTTTTGTTTGAAGTTGTTCTTCCACTGTAACTTAGGAAAGATTATGAAACTTCTTGGGTGCTATCTAATTCTTCTGTGGAACCTTTGTTCAAAAATATGAGTGATTATAATTCTAGGTTTTGTTTAATTTGAGAAGAAGTTGGAGGATGATAAAAATTAGAGTTGAGGAAGGACATGAGTGCAAGAGATGAGGAGTGTTATTATGCTTAGATGCTTACAATATTCTAATTTACAGATTTGGGATGTTACAAAATCCACCCCCTTAAAAAGGATCTCGACCTCAAGATCGCTAACGGTTGGAGGAGGGATAAGTAGATTGGAGCCAGTCTTCGCGTTCCAATGTGGCTTTGTCTTTAGAATGGTTGCTCCATTGAACCTTGAGGAATTTGTAGGTGCGGTTGCAAATGGTGCGTTTGGATTCTTCTAGGATATGCACCAAGTATTCTTGATATGTAAGATCCAGTTGGAGCTCAAGGTCTTTAAGTGACACTTCCTTGAGAGGAGGACGAAGGCATTTCTTCAGTTGGGAGACGTGGAAGACATTTTGCACATTGGTGAGAGATGGGGGCAATTCCAGTTTGTAAGCCGCAACACCTCGCTTGGCAAGAATGCGGAAAGGGCCGATGGAACGAGGAACTAGTTTGCCCTTAACTCGGAATCATCGAGTTCCTTTGAAAGGTGTGACTCTGAGGTTGCAAAATCTCCAACTTGATATTGCACTTCTTTGCACTTCGGGTTGGCGTAGCTCTTTTGCCTGGATTGAGCTACATGGAGCCGCTTGTGAATGACACAGACTTGAGATTAAGCTTCTTTAATCGAATACAGGCCGAAGAATTGTCATTCACCGGCCTTGAACCAATTAAGAGGTCTACGACACCTTTGTCCATATAGGGCTTCGAGAGGTGCCATGCCAAGGCTGGTTTGGAAACCATTGTTGTAATAGAACTCAGCAAAGAGCAAGGATTTCTTCCAATTGGAACTAAAGGTGAGAACACAGGCCCTAAGCATGTCTTCAAGAATTTGATTGGTTCTCCGGTTTGACCGCTTGTCCAAGGGTGATAAGCGGTAGTGAAGGAAAATTTGGTTCCCATGGCTTCATGCAAATTCTGCCAGAAGTAGTTGGTGAATTGAGGACCTAGATCCAAAATGATTCATTTCGGGACACCATGGAGATAGATAATCTTGGAGATGTATAACTCTTCAAGTTGACTCACTTTATGGGTTGTCTTGATAGGGAGGAAGTGAGCCACTTTAGAGAGATGATCCGCAATCACCCATATGGCATCATTCCCTTTTTGCGATCTTGGTAGGCCAACTATGAAGTTCATGCCTACCTCTTCCCATTTCCATTTAGGTACGGGAAGGGGCTAAAGAAGACCTACTGGTCACTGGTGTTCGGCCTTGACTCGATGAGAGGTATCACACTCAGCAACATACTGAGCGATCTCCTATTTCATACAAGTCCACCAAAATAGCTTGTGAAGATCCTGGTACATCTTAGTGCTTCCGAGATGGATGGCGAGAGAGGTGTTGTGCGCTTCATGAAGAATGATGGCCCTCAACTCCTTGTCCTTAGGGACGACAAGTCGATCGCCAAACCACCGAACAAGATGTTCATTCTCTAGGAAACAAGTGGCGGTTCCATTTTTCATCATCTCCTTGATCTTCTGGATATCGGCACTTGTTGCTTGGGTGGCTTTGATTTGATATTCCAAGGTGGGTTCAACTTCCAGGGTGGCAAGATACCCAACTTGGACAATCTCTAGGTTAACTCATTGGAACTACTCATGGAGAGATGGTTGTTGCTCCAAGACCATGGAATTGTGGCAATACACCTTCTAGCTCAAGGCATCAGCGACTATGTTGCCTTTACCGGGGGTGTGGTTAAGACCAACATCATAGTCTTTGATGAGTTCCAGCCATCAGGCTGGTAAAGAGATATTTTAGACTCTTGTGAGTGGAGTAAATCTCACAACGACTGTGATGAGAATGGCCCTAACAATGACCTACCCCCATCCTCATCAATTGAAGAAACTCCGAAAGGACCAATGACACGAGCAAGGACTCGACAAATCGCTCAACAGGTGAATCTTCTCCTTAAAGAATATTTCAACCATAATGAGAATTGGCTACTACCTAATGCTTCAACATTTTGTCTACTTAGGTTTAATGGAGAAGAATCGTTGAAGGGAAAGGAGGAGACCAAGAAGAATAAGAGATATGGACACAACTAGCTACATGTTGATCAATACAAAGAGGCATCAAAAATTGGTCTATGATGATATTTCTTAGTAACTTGTTGGCTAAGGCAGTAAAATCCAATTTGGATTTTTGTAGCCACTTTGTTTGGCCGCCGTACTATAGCACTGGCTTACTGTAGCACCGACCTAAAACTCATATAAATAGGAGGGTACCTCCATATGTAATAGGTAGAGTTTGAATATTCAGAAATAGAACTTTTGTTCCTTGTGTGTGAGAGAATTCCACCACCTAAAGGAAAGGCAGTTATCTGAGTTTGCTTCTCTGTTGTTCTTGCGGTTGCTTTGCGATTTCCTGGACGTGTTTGCTCCACGTTAGCGAGTAGACAAGGGCCGAAGCGTGTTGTTAGGTGAATCGAGTATCACAGGCTGCCGTAATCAAGACGGTGGTTGATGGTGTCATTCATCAGGCTTCACGGGCTAGTTATCCAGAATCCTATGACGTGAAGATCGGGAACCGTCGGTTCACATCATCTTGGTATCAGAGCTAAAGGTTTAAACGGTAGGATTTGTATCTCTGTTATCTACTAGTTGTAGCTATTTTAACTCCTATCCAGAAAAAGCCCCACGAAATATTTGTTCTTAAGCCCTAGAATCAATTGAAAATTTTGGTGAGTTTTGCTAGGTTTTAATCCATTAGAACCTTGCTTGCTTGCTAATCCAAAAAAAATCCATTGTCTTTGTTTCATTTAAAATATTATATCAAAAAATAAAATTACCAGATCAGTCCCTCTTTTCTACTCTCTATTTCTGCCTCTATTTTGTTCCCTGAACTTCACTTAAATCTGTTGGTATATATATTTCTATATTTTGCAATTACTCTATGAACATCCAGAATATCTGAGGACTGCTTCTAGCACACTTATTATTATCCCCATATAAGTGAAGTCTTGCTTGTCCTTTGAAAGTCCTTGTTACAAGAAGAAAGGACCTTGGTATGAAATAATCAGAAAGAAGAAAACTCCAAAAAAAAACAAAAGAGTAAAAGTGAAAAAAAGAAAAAAAGAAAGAAAGAAAGAGTTCTTGGGTCTTTTGGACAATATCTCGTAGCTTGTACTTCTTAGTGTGCAAATCTGAATTTATTTCTTTTGCAATCTAGCTTTCATTTTTTTCACTTGTGCAATGTGAGCTATATTTCTTTTCTTTGCTGATAATTATCAATAGCTCATTCCCTTGGTTGTGTCAAGTATATTCCATTGTTACCAATCTCCACTTACATTTTGGATCACAACTAAGTATTGAATTTTTAGTGTGGATTATTACTTACCATTACAATATCTAGAATTTCAATTGCATAGGTGAAACACTAACCCTCTAAGCTCCACAAAATAGCCACCGTCTTATTATAGCACAAACGGAGGTCAATCTTGGAGAAGATAAAAGCACCGGTTAGTTCATCGAAAAGGTCATCAATGCGAGGAAGAAGATATTTGTTCTTCACTATCACTTTGTTTAGTGGCTAGTAATTGACTGGCCTTCAAGGCATGGAGGTGACAGCATGTCAGCTTGGGCATAACTTCCACTTGGTCTCCATCACTGCTCATGAGGATGATGGGTTTTTGGGCATAGCTGATCATAGCCTGGTGCTTTAATAACCAATTCATCCCAATGATAAGGTCGATGTCTGAAGACAAAAGAACCATGGCGGTAGCTAAGATGATCTTCTCTCCAATATCAAAGGACACACCCTCACATTGAATTTTTTAATATTATTTTTTCCCGTAAATCATAGCAGTAGAGCACGGAATGAAATGTCGGACCCCAGATTCCATAACGGAGAGCTTTAGGAATAATCACCCGCTAAGTCGGAGCTTCAACCCCGACCTCAACTCTCCGGGATTTATCCCGAGAGGAGTAGAGTGATATGGCTCCGAATAGCCCGAGACGTCAACCCCAAAGCTTACTCCGGCAAACTAATGTACAGAGCAGTAGGGTGATATAGTCTCCTCACTCTTTCCCACTGAGCCGGAGCATCAACCCCGACCTCGTCCCGGCAAATAAATGCACGGCTGGAGTAGGGTGATATAGCTCCCAACATCTCAGTGGAGAGTCACTTCACAGGGGTGACTAAACTTAATAGCTCTACGATATAAAACCTGAAATCCTCCCTGCATCACGTACTTCAATCATACACGCATTGCACATGACACAGGGGAGAACAAGCCAGTACCATCACAGAGACTCTATGATGAAACTGCAATAATACTAGCTGTTCCGAAACTTAACAACATGTATACAATCAAAAGATGCTTACACAGCGGAAGTTTAAGTTTGGCTGAGAAGCCTAAAGGTCGGGCCAAAATGGCGGCAGAAATGACCAAGCTGCCGAACCCTGGGCAGGATCACTGCCTGGGATCCCCAGCGACTAGTCGGTGTCGGGATCGATTTCAATATAAAAACCCTCCGCTGCGGGAGCGGTTTCTTCTGCACAAAAGCATCAACGAATGCAAGGTGAGTACAAAATGTACTCCGCAAGACTTACAGGGGAAATTAGTAATAGATGCATCAGGTATCAAGAAGGGGCTATTCGTGGACTATTTTGCAGAAAGCTAATTTTGTGTCTTTGACAATACCTGTAATAGATTGAAATCCGTCTACTGGAATATTTTGTAAACGAGATGAGCTGAAACTGCATAGTAAAACCTAAAGCAGACCACTGAACACAGCAAACCCTCGATACTTTCTCGACCACCAGGGAGAAATCGATCGCTAACCCACGTCCTTAGAGTTGGCAATTTTTAAATTAGGGTTGCACTTGTCTAATTCGACGCAGGTAATCACCAAGCTGTCCATAACCGCGGACATGGCTATTCAAATAGTTTAAACCCTGCAGGGGTGTACATCTTTACCTACACGTATCAATCGTCTCCTAATGCCATCGCGATTTACACACTTTCACGAGGTGTGCTGGCGGAGGGAGATTGAACACGACCTTTACAATATTTTCGACTTAGGCATGAGCCGCCCTAATGGGCTAATCCGCGAACGACAGTTCAGCCGATACTTCGACGCGGTCCCACTAGTTGTGTCAGGTGATACATCCCTGGTCCCGGACCGTGTGTAACCCTCACTCCTATATTGTTGCACCACACCACCTTCTCATTTTCCACGCACCCAAGTCACGAAAACAGCAAACTATGCGGCTCATCACCTAAGTCTAGACAAATTATTCGGTCGGGGGTGGCCCATATACACCCGTGTAGTAGTACGCAAAATCTTGGGTCAATGTACGTCAGAAACCGGTCCTTGTGGGATTAACGAGACAACCCACCATGCTCTCAGCATGGCCTCTCGTCGATGCCCGATTTGAGATTAGTCAGGATTATTAAACAGTTCCCGGTGAACACCCACCTGCCCACTAACCCATTCCAGAGTATTGTGTTTTGTTTGCCATCCCAGGAATTACGACTTTGCTCAACTAAGCAGGTCTAAGCATCATGAGCTATAATAGCAATATTACAACAACAAGTAATTCACTCTAAATAGGTTGGGAGGGTCGGTGGTGTTGATTGAGCGACAAAGTAAGTTTTCATGCAACGGATAGGGTTCACACTTAGCATAAAATATCAGTGAAACGCATGCAATACGATTTTAAAAACAAATAGTAAGTTGCAAATAATGGGTTATCCTCAAAATGGTCAAAGGGGGCTGCTTGCCTTGCGGTTCCGCTATTAGGTTCTATTCCTGCTCGGGATTACACTCGTCGCGATCCTCCGGTCCTATCGGTAGAGCAGCAACACCGAACGAAACACACGAAATGGTAAATACCATGATGCATAACATCGGCAGGAACTGTAATGTATGCCATGTCCTAAAGGATGCAAAATCGAAGCTAATGCAAGTGGAATTAGGTTAATCGGAGTCCGAACGCTCGAAATACCACGATCCAAATTTCTCCGGCTATTCTAGAAACCCTAATTCAAGTTTTTAGTCAATTTCACTTTTTCTAGCATGCAAACATGGATGAATATGACATAATTGAATAGCTTTCATTTTTCTAAACATTTTGGTATATTATTTGCATTTTTCTGACTTAATAAGAATTTTCTATGAATTTTACAAGATTTAAACCAATTTAAATCCCTTTTTTGCATTTTTCTCAGTAAAATAAATAGAGATACTTTTCTTACTCGGCTCTGATCTAGCCACAGAGGATGACAGTGGGCCCCCTTGGTCAATTTGGGTCAAAATTGACCAAGTCTATGACAAATGGGGCCCACTTGTCATATATATTCTTTTCTTTTAATCTTTTATTTTATTTCTGAATCGTGGGACCCGGCTTGCATACACACATATCTAATTTAGCTCAATTATTGCACTGGTTACTCATTAATGAAGCAATTAGTGTGTCTGATTAGCCATAAATGCAATGATTAGTATTAATTGCTACATTAATCTCAGTTAATATTTAATACTCTACTAATTATGTCCTAACCGGCTAATCAAGGGGCATTAATGACTGTAATTAAGTTGTCAGATTATCAATAATGGCAATCATTAGCAATAACTCTACCACATTAAATCCAATCCATCAATAAAGTACTAACCCTGTCCTAACGACCAATTTAATGGGCTTATTGCCCTAGCTGTCTCGGTTGGGGGCTTGGCTTGGCCGGCGGGGAGGATTCCGGCGACGGGGAGGAGGCGGCTCCGATGAGCTCCGGCTGGTGGCGGTGGTGAGGCCGAGGCGATGGTGAGGCGACGGGGTAGCCCAGGTCGGCGAGATGGCGACGAGGCAGCAGGGCGACGAGGTAATTCTGGCGTCGGTCCCGGCGGTTGGCGACGACGGCGAGGGCGAGAGGTGCGGGGCGGCGATGACCGGGAAGGCGGCGAGCTCGGGTACGGCGACGAGGACGGCCGGGAAAGGAGCTCCAGGACGAAGCGCGGGTGGATGGGAGCGGCCGAGCGGAGGAGACACGGCGGCGACGACACTGGGACGAGCTCGGCGAGAAATGGAGCAACCGAGGGAGCTCGGTGGTCGGGGTGGCGAGGCTCGGCGACGAGGGCGACGACGAGGCCGTGCGGCGGAGCGGCGAGTGGCCGGGGCGAGGTAGCTCTGGGGGCGGAGCCGGTGGGCGACGAGGCGGGGGTGACCGGAGCGAGGCGGATCGAGGCGAGCGGCGGAGCTCCGGGGCACGGCGGCGGGAAGCTCGGGGGAGACGGAGGCAGCCGGAACTCGAGCGGTGAGGCGGATTGCAGCCAAGGCGGAAGGGCGGGGCCGGGGTTCTCGGCCGGGGAGGAGGCGGGCTAGGGCAATGGAGGCGGAGGAGGCGACTGGAGAGAAAGGGACGGCGGGAGCCAAGGCGGCCGGAGGAGGAGCTTCGGCGGCGGCGAGCTCGAGGCCCGGGGAACAAGGGGGCAGAGCAAACAGAGGGGCCAAGCTGGGGAGAGGGGAGCGGCACCGGCGAGGTGAGGAGCTCGGGGCTTCGGCTCCAGGCGGGATGGAGAGCTAAGGGAGAAGCCCGACGGCTGCTCGGTTGGGCGGACGGGAAGAGGTGGAGAGTGAGGGGGCTCGGTGGCGTGGTCGGCGCGGTGGAGCGGGGAGGCGACGCCGGTCGAGATGGGGCGTGGAGTGGGGAGCGGCCGGGTCGGCGGGGTCGTCGGGGCAAAGTGGGGCGGAGAGTGGAGGGGGCGGCGAGCCGGCCGAGAGAGAGAGCAGAGGAAGAGTGGGGGCCAGGCGGGGGAGCCGAGGGGGGGTTAATGGGGGAGTGGCGAGGCTGCCGAGGTGCCGAGGTGCGCAGAAGGGAGCTGCCACGGGGCGGGGCGGGGCGGCAGGTAGGTGGTGGTGGGGGAGAGAAAATGAGAGATGAGGGAGAAGGGGGGGTGCGGGCAGGCCGTGGGCTGGGAAGGAGATGGGCCGGAGGAGGGAAAAAGGCCCGGCCGGGTTTAGAATAGGATTTTTGTTTTGTTTTCTTTTTCTTTTGAAATTCAAATCTGCTCCAAATCCATTGGTTCCAAAGCCAAGTTTTTATGAGATTCAAATTCTTCTCTTCCCTTCTGAAATTTGTCTTCAACCTTTACAGTTGTTTTGTAATTCGAACTAATTCCAAGGCTATTGCTTTGATTCCAACTTAAACTTTTTGTTCCTTTTTGGAGTTTGCCTCAATTCAATAGGTTTCAAACTAAAATTTTCTGTTCTTGAATGTTGCTGTAAAATTCCAAATAGATTTCAATCTGGTTCCAATTCAAATGGTTTTCAATTTCAGATTTTCTCTAACTCGATTAATTTCATAATTCATTTGAATCACTTTTGAATCAATTCCAAAACTAATCTTGATTATCCAAAATGTTGCCCACTACTCGTATAAGCAAAGGCATCATTTAGAATATATTTTCAAAGTACTTTTGTTCAAGACCTTTTTAACCCCGGGTTTTGAAATTCTTCCTAAACCTCATACATGAATTAGGGTTGATTTTTCCTCGGTGATTTGTTAATTTCAAATATTCCCTCATTTTTAATGCCATGAATGCATGCCATGATGCACAACTGTGAGAGTCTAGTTTCAACTACTAGACCCCCCCTGTGTATATCCTCGCCAGTCCAGGATCCCGCTGACGATACACAGGCGAAATGAATAACATCACATGCATTCAAATTAAAACCATAGTTTGAGAGTAATACGCCACACGGCTTACAAGGTTTCATGTCTCAACGACACTTTATTACACCAGAGTCAAGCAGCGGAAAACAAAAGCGAATCGACTCCATCCACGCCACAGGCAATTGACGGCAGCCACGCGACCTACTCTTCGGGCTCATCGTAGAAGAAGTCTTCATCAGCTCCTTCCTCAGCATAATCCTCTGCACACCACCATAAACACATGCATGATGAGTACTTCGCGTACTCAGCAAGCCACCTGGCAGCAGATGGTCCTATCATTCTATATGCAAGGCTTCAAAGGAAGGCTGCAGGGTTTATTCGCGTAAATGCGGTTTTAGTTGAAATATTAAGGTAGATTCGAAGGCATCTTTTGATGTAAAACAATTTTATTATCAGGGGTGTTTTCAACAGGTGTGGTCCACGACCAACACACTCGAGTAAGGGCTCCCGCCTTAACTCGACCATAGGATTCATCAGCAAAGGGGTAGAGGGAAGTAGCAAGGGGGAGAGGGACAGGTCCTTTTCATCATGAATGAGTCTTGATCTATCCATGACCGTGGACACGGCTAATCGACTAGTTTTAACTCTGCAGAGTGTGTACACTTTACCCACACGACACAATCTCATCTTGTTGCCACTGGCCGTCGCCAGCATAGTACACACCCATCGGTGTACCGGCAGGGAGATCGTGACGAGGTCTTTTAGCTAGATCCCCCTAAGGTGTGACATGCCCACCGGGTCTGGCTCGGAGTTGAGAGTATGTCCCCACCCTCCGTCCCCACATCTGTGCCGAGGGTCCTCGTAGCTACGTCCACCCCTTCTGCGGTACGGCAACATCGGCACCAAAGGCTAACTAACCTACTTGACCAAGCCAGTGCCCATATAGCATGTGGTTGTACTGTTGTCACAATTCTCCAACTTCAAGACTTCGGTCTTCGGCAGTACGGACGACGTATGGTTCCTTTAAACCGGCCTTCTGCGGGTAGGCAACTATCTGCTCCTTCATCACAATGATCCAGCTGCCGCCCGCACCATATTAGATGGTAAGTTTCACCCAGAGTAGAGTAGGAAGAATAGAGAGAGGAAGAAATCATCGGGCATCCGGCCCTAGCTCAGCGAGCTCAACAAGTTTCAACGAAGATCACAATGATCCGATATTCATTCCTCCGTAGAGGCAAATCAAAACAACCTAAGGATGTATTTAAGCACGGCTAAGCATATCTCTACTCTATTCAGAATAAAACCTATTATACTACTCAGGGTATCAAATAAACAGGCGACAACGGATAGGGATAAAGTTGTGTCAATCAACACGCTAGCTACTGGATTAAAACAGCATGCATGTTTATAAACAATAAAATATAATGACTTTGAAAATATAGGATCAAATATGATCAAGAAAAGTGGCATGCCTTCGTGGTAGTACTCTCATTCTTCAGCTGCTTCAATCGCCGGGTCGGTCTCTTCACTCCCTAATGGCGTAACGCAACGAGCAAAACAAATAAATAACCAACCCTCAATAAAAACACTTCAGAAAGCAACACGAGAGAGAAAAGCACGACGAAGGTGAGACGAGGTGGAATGGAACGACGGCGCGATAGCGTCATCGCAAAGAAGGAATGGTCCTCTAGGGTTGGCCATAACCATATATACAACATATATAGAAATAACATATATCCCTTACCGGGTATTAATATACATTTACCGGTATGACACACATAGCATTCACCCTAACATGCTAGTAACATGTTAAAAAGGATAAAACAATTCATAATTAACCATGATTATATATTTAGGTGAACTCTATCATTTATATTGATTACTAACAGTAAGACAATAGATTAACAACACCCACTTAGATTTATACATGCTTTTCCAGTATTTAAAGACTAGAAATTGAGTTAAAAGCTATTCTCCATCATTAACATAAGTTAATTAAACATGAGACATCTTGGAACATGTTAACAGTACTGGAACAGTACCAAAAATGATTTAATTTTAATTTTTAATCTAAACATTAATTAATTTAAGCATTTTCTACCATTTCTAGTGTAACAAATAAGTAGAAAATCACAATTAACATCAATAAATCATACCATTGAACTAACATGACATAATACCAATTTCAAAGACATTTCATGTTCGAAAGTGTTCTGGAAACATATTTTAAACAATTAAAACTATTATTCTAAGCATAAAAACTACACTAATAATATAGTAAAACATTATTTAATTAAGCTACATGGGTTTTCAGGTCTTGACGACATTCCTATAACATCAGATGATTTATTGGGTACTGGTCATGAATTTTTAATAGCTAAACAGATTTATAAATGACTTATTACTAGAAACAGCATTTAAATAACAATTTTAAATAGATCCAGAACACATCCTGATTTTTATAGCTCATACCAGTGTAGGAAAAATATTTTGGTTCACATGATAAATTAGTTCTAGCATTCTCGGATCTTAGGCAAAAATTGAATAAAAATAACAGAGGATATTTCTATTTTTAATAATTAAAACAGATCTTATTTTAATTCTATGAAATTCTACGCATGTCCAAAAATTATGAAAATTTACAGAGATTCTCCCTAGCATACTAGTATTCTACAAAAAAAGATTTAATTCGAACTAAGCATCCAGTACAAAGATATCATGAAAATAGATCAAATTTCATCCAAATTTAAATATTATTCAAAATCCGGCGATCGGATTAAAAATCCGGTTGCACCATTGGATTCGTGGGGTTTTAAGGATTCCATTTTACTACTGAGATCTAAGATCGGACAAATATTGGATGTGGGAAAAATTTGGCGGAGGAGAAGATTAGGGTTTACCGTAGTGGGGTACTGTTCATTCACGCACTGTTCATGCTACAGTACAGAGAGCAAGATCTAGGGTTTGGGAAGAACAACACAATCTAGGCTTGGATCAATGGGGATGGGTAAAATTGGTTGAGGGAAAGTGTTGCTCGGGTTGTGGGGAGTCTACCTCGGAGAGGAATTTGAGAGGGGATTACCGAGGGTGAAGAAACGGAGGAGGGAAGGAGATCGCCGGAGTTGAGGAAGAAGCTCGCGGTACAGTCAGTGTAGTGGAAGAAGCTCCCGAATTCTTGCGGTAGTAGATGCGCGATGGCGTGGGGAAGCTCCAACACGAATCCCCGGTGTAGGGGTGCGATAGTGTGGCCGGAATTGCTCGCCGGAGTTCCGCCGGAGTTGGACAAGATGAAGTGGTGGAGAAGAGATTTTGGAGAGGAAAAAACAAAGGGAAACCCTAGGGGGAGTGGGGTTTATATAGGGGAGAAGGGAGAAGAGATAATGCAGGAATTTACAATTTAAGAAAAAGGAGATAAGTATAAAGATTAAAAGATAATCACTAAGAAAAAAAAGCACCGGCGCCTAATCCCGTAGGCGTCACGGCTGCCTGGCTGCATGCATGCATGCATGCACCTAGGCCCCACACCTTTTTATTTATTTTTGGATTAAATTAATAGAGAAAAACAAGGTAATTCAAAACTAATTTAAATGGGTTCCAAAAATTATGAGAAAATTCCAGTAAATCAATTTGGACATGGGGAATCCAAATAAAATATTTTTAGAGAGAGATTCTAAAAGGATTTGGGATTAAAATTTGAAACAACACTTTATAGCTCTCAAATTAATTCCAGAGCCTGGATTAATTTGAAAAAAATCCACAAAAGTACATATAGGCTTATTATACAGTTGCACATCCTCTTTCTTTTTTAAAAAAAATTCAAGCCCTCAAAATCGAGGATGTTACAACAACCAATCGGGACTGAAATTGGGGATGTTACAGACCTACCCCCCTTACGAGAATCTCGACCCCGAGATTCGGATCAGCTGGAAGAGAGAGCGAGGGGTACGCTGATTGAAGAAAATCTTCGCGTTCTAGGTAGCTTCTTCTTTGGAATGGTTAGACCATTGGGCTTTAAGGAACTTCACATTGCGTCTTCTTATAGTCTTCTCCATTTCGTCGAGAATTCGAACAGGATGCTCTTGGTAAGAAAGATCTTCTTGAAGATCCAGAGCTTCAACAGCAGATTCTGGAATTGGATCCTTAAAGCATTTTCAAAGTTGGGAAACATGGAAGACATTGTGGATGTTGGACATCGACGGAGGGAGTTCCAACTGGTATGCGATTTCACCTCGTGTAGAAAGAATGCGAAAGGGGCCAATGTAACGAGGTGTCAACTTTCCTTTGATGCCAAATCTGCGAACACCCTTGAGAGGAGTGACGCGAAGGTAGACTTTATCGTTTGGCTCAAAGTGGATCTCACGACGATGGAGGTCGGAGTAGCTCTTCTGACGAGATTGAGCAGTCTTCAACTGCTCTCGAATAACTCGAACTTGATCTTCTGCTTCAAATCTTGGTACATCTTCGTACTATTTGGATGAATAGATAAAGGAGAACCATGGGCTTTACAGAGGATTGAATCTCGAAGATCTTTATCCTTCGGTACGACAAGACGGTTGCCAAATCGAACAACACCTTGATCATCGACTGAAAAACATTTAGCAACTCCGCTAGCAATGTTTTCTTTGATCTTGCGAACACCTTTGTCTTGCTTCTGAGCGGATTTGATTTGCTCTTCCAAGGAGGATTGGATTTCAAGGGTATGGAGGAAGCCAAAGGGAACGACTTCGAGGTTGAGCCGCGCGAATTCCTCATGGAGGAGCGGCTGATGTTCTTGGATCATTAGATTATTGCTGTAGGTTTTCCGGCTAAGCGCATCCGCTACGACATTAGCCTTACCAGGTTGGTAATGGAGACCTATGTCATAATCTTTGATCGATTCCAGCCATCTTCGTTGCCGAAGGTTCAGATCGGGCTGGGTGAACAGATACTTCAAGCTTTGGTGGTCGGGGTACAACTCACAGCGATTACCGATAAGGTAATGCCGCTAAATCTTCAAGGCATGAACCACCACAGCGAGTTCTAGGTCATGAGTTGGATAGTTGAGCCCAGGGGGTCTTGACGGACGGGAAGCCTAAGCTACCACAAGGCCTTCTTGCATTAACACACATCCGAGACCCAGGCGAGAAGCATCACAGAAGATGTCAAAGTTTTTGTGGATATCTGGAAGAACAAGAACAGGAGCGGAGGTTAACCCAAAAGACATCACGGTATACTCGTACAGCCCGTAGCGAGTTGAAAATGCCGTTTTTGGAATGTCTTCGGGTCGGATCTTGATTTGATGGTAGCCCAACCTCAAATCAATTTTAGAGAAGACTGAAGCTCCGGTTAACTGATCGAAAAGATCATCAATGCGAGGGAGAGGATATTTGTTTTTGATCGTCACCTTGTTAAGAGGCCGATAGTCAACACACATCCGGAGGCTCTTATCTTTCTTTTCCACGAAGAGAGCTGAGCATCCCCAAAGGAAAGGAACTGGGTCGAATAAAACTTTTTTTTTCTAACTCCTGAAGTTGTTTCTTCAACTCAATCAACTTGTTCGGAGACATCCGATAAGGGTGATGATAGATTGGAGCAGTCCCAGGAGCCAACTCGATAACGAATTCAATATCGCGATCAGGTGGCAGACCTTGGCAGCTCATCAGGAAAGATATCTGGAAAATCGCAGACCACTGGGACATTGGGAAGATCAGGAAGGGACTTGTCTTCAAGAGCACAGAGGTGAAGTCCGGCAAGTCTCAAGATACAGAGGACAGATTGGCCGGATGGATGGAAGAGAGTTATGGTCTTGGTTGCGCAATCAATCAGGGCTTGATGTGCGGTCAACCAATCCATACCCAGGATAATATCGATATCGGTGGAAGCCAGAACGATTAAGGTAACATGGAATTTAAGATTTGCGATTCTGACGCAAATACCACAATATTCTTGGGGCATTCTCACCACAAATCCCGGCGCAAGGACCGAGAGAAATAGACACAAATTCGGAGGGATTTTTAAGATAACATAAACTGAGATGGTACTTTACTTTTACATGTCTTCCACATGACATGGGCTATACAGGTTAGGCTAAAAGATCGCAGCCACATACTCAGATACAACTGCGCTAGAGGATTAACCTATTACATGGATATAGTTTCAGCTCAGGGTACAAAAAGGGGCCAAAAGAGCTGACTACAACCATTGGTCGTACACATAGGTATGGAAATTACAGAGAGAAGTCATCCCGGTCATGGTGTAGGAAGAAGTACATCGTTGCTTCAGGCGGAATAGGCTTCGGTCCTTGGAAATTACGAGGCACCTCACCAGGAAGTGGCTCAAGCCGATGACGGGAAATTCCAGGTACCTCCATAGCTACCCGATGACGAGAAGTGTAGCGAAGTCCTGGAACTAGAGCAAAGTTGCACGGGGATGGCCTGTTAGCAGAATAAGGTCCGACAAACTCTCCGCAGGCTGTCATTAGATCCACTGGGGCTTGATTGGCGCCCATGTGCTCGTTGATGAACTCAAGGGCGTGGCACAAGCGATAATGGTAGCAGTCGCAATCATAAGCGGCTGCTCGATAAAGACAGTGGGTAATATTGAGCATAGGGGCCAACTCAACGATTGTGGGATCGGGGTGCATTATAAAATCTTGCCAACATATCGGTGCATTGGGGTTTTCCTACCCCACATGGAAGCCAAAAGGAGAACCCATGAGCGGATTCGCATAGTGGTAACGAAGAAAACTTATGGCGTTGAGAGCAGCTATTTGGACAGCTCCTTCATAAGATCCATCACGACCCTCCAAGATGATAGGATATCTTGGTGGCATAAGGGGCAATTGCAACGGTTCTGAAGGATGTGACCTGATGAGGATAAAAGCAACATAATCGCTCAATCCAAATTGGCGGTTGCGACGATAGATAGCATACTCAGGAAGCCACACGTATCCCAACTTTGCCAAGATCCGCACTAAGAGCGGAGGAGCACCACCAACTGACACACAATGGGAAGTGCCGGCCAGGGTGACATAGGATTCGGCCATCTGGGGCCAAAGATGAAGAAGAGAGTTACATTAGGTCTTCAAGCAAAACAATTGCATAGGATAAGAGCAATTTCAAACTCAGGTAAATTAGGAGATAAAGCAAATGGGAGATCCATGGTTCTGACCATAATGGCAGGGAAACCAGGAGTGTCGATGCATCGGTGAGACAAGCATCCTGACCAAGAGGTATCTAGATTAGAACAAGAGTCAGAAATTCACGATAACTGAATTAGGTGAGAGGGAAGGTAAGTGAAAGTGCATCTACTCCCATGGAGCTTGGAAGGATGGCTATCTTGCCCCAGAGTTTGGTTTTGATGGTTATTGGCAATCCTCACCTGTGTCTAATGTTTTGCAATGAGTGTGAACAGGGATTAGATGGACAGGTGAAAGCTGAAGTGAGACAACTGTTGATGAT
>JAGXJF010003791.1:0-18456 GCA_019208055.1 Stipa capillata | reverse complement strand
CATTTGAAATAACTTGTTGGGTAATTGTGGATACAGAGGAGTTAACAGATCAGTTCACAAGGTTCTAAAAATGTCTAGACATCTCGGATGAAAGATGTCCTCACCGCAGTCCTGGGAAACAAGGAGCACACTATTCACATGCGAGGCATAGGAAGTGATGTTCCCTGAAGGGATTTCCCGAGGACGAGGAGACGTACTAGAGGAGGAAGAGAGTCAGGAAGCAGAATCGGACTTCGACTCAGACTCAGACTCCGCCAGACCAAGTTGACATGGGCGAGACGGTGAGTGTGGAGGTAGAGAGTCCAGTCACATTGTTTAAGGAAGAGAAAATGGCACAACTAGTCGCTAGTACTGCTGAGCGAGCCTTGAAAGTTGTCAGAGTAGCTGCACATCTAGTAGTCATGCCGCAGAAGAAACTTGACAAACATTTCCTTGCAACCTCATCTTGGTAAGATAAAAAACTAGTTCTAGAATGCTAACTAATTAAAACATATAGAATACCTTACATTATTGTATCAGTTTGTATGACGCAACTCGATGCAAGCTCTTGGCGAGGGTAACAGGCGATATTCCCCTAGATGCTGCTTTGGAAAAGTGTTTCCATCAGGGCGAGGGCTTTGGTGCACGATCTCCCCATAACACCGAACTTTGCAAATGTGCTTGGGGACTATGTGGTCAAAGGTTCAAGGCCCTCCTGCTCCCTATGCCCCCAATGGATGACATCATGAACCTAAGAGAGGCGATTGGCACATTCATCTAGTGGCCGAAGAGGGACATAATTGTACTCAACCAGCCTTCATCACAATCAACATCAGAAGCACAGCCCGTGAGTACACCGGACATGGCCCCAAGCCCGATGGAGCTAGTGGTGGCACCGCAGCAGAGTAACACCTTGGTCTTTCCTGAGGCAAGGACGACTGAGCCAGTAGTGCCACCGTAGAAGGCTAATACCTTGGTCGTTCCCAAGCCAATCATGACTCAAGTAGTAATGCACGATAAGCCATCTCTAGTGAAGCATAACTATGCTACCAAGAAAAATAAAGGTAACAAGAGCGACAAGGGAAACAAGAGTGCAAGAGTGCCAAGAGCAGCAAGAGTACCGAGCCACCGTCTCTCGGGTTCCTAGCCAATGTTGATAATCTACCCATGATGCTCTTTGCTCGTCAATTAAATAATAGAGATCCGTTAGTCTCATCAAATGAAATAGAAAACTTGTTAATATCTTGTCAAAGATTGCACCATTGGTACATGAAATAGACCAACAACCTTCCGATGGAGCAAAAAAAGATTTCTCTTCCCGTCAAGCTCAAGGAGGAGCATTTTTCCACCAGGACCTCAATGGCTACTTCTAGGTGTACTTCTAGGACTTTTTCGAGCTCTTCAATCTCGACACCCTCAAAATGGAACTCTTTAGATGTTGGACACTATAGGACAGCTCACCCAATCATGGTCTACACATGCAATACCTACATATGACAATATATAATCAATATTCACCTTCATTTTATATATATAGATATATGCATAGTGAAGCTAGGCTGAAAAGGAACCAGTCGGTTTCCTTAACCCAGGCATGGTCACAAAATTAAACTAACCAATTTATTCATTTAGTGTACACAATAAAAACAAGCATCCAAGACATGCGGATTCTATGTTTGCCACCACATGGATATGATCAGGGAGTTCATTGCTAGCATGGCAGATTTTAAGGTTTGTGACGATGTATAGTGTAGTATCCCGTATATGAGGACGTATCCGGTAAGGAGTCCCAGGAGATAAGGTAACCCCTGAAAGGAGGAAGGACACCCCTTAAGCTAGGAAGTCAATCTCGACGTTTAAGGAAGCCAGAGTTCTACTCGGGCATAAGTCCATGTCAGGTATGACTCGGGGAGCCCCCTATAAAAGGATCAGCAATCCCATAGGGGAGAAGAGGTCTTTCAAATCCCAGAAGGTCTTTCAGGTTCTCCAAAACCTAGAAGTCAAGTTAGATCCAGGAGCCCTAGCGATCTCCCACGAGAAGACCCGCCGCCTCGAAGGAGTCGAGCCCCGCGGAACTATTCGTATTAGTCTCCAATTAGGCCTAGGGTAGCCACTAACATACACATCCCTTGCAAGACAGTTCTTTGATCAATATATACGAACAGGACGTAGGGTTGTTATCCCGAGGGAGGCCCGAACCTGTATAAAAAGGGCGTTTCCTTGCTGTCAGATCTCTTGGCCTTGTGCCCTAGAGGTCCCTACCCCCCAAGTATCTTTATCTCACGAATACCATAAGATCGGCGGTTTACCGATTGTCGACAGATGGCACCGACCGTGGAGACCTCTCCGGCTCAAGCCGTCAAGGAAGTATCGGAGTCGGCAAGATGTGCAACTAGTCACGATCAGCCCATAACGCCGACTGCACGGCCCTCCTCGGTTCGACCCGAGGAGGAAGAAGCAGGTTCGGCGGGGGATTCGATCGCTCTCATGCGACGTACTGGGTACTCAGATTTGGGCTTCTACGACAACTCCGGCCAGATAGATCTATACCCAGTATCTGACCGCGTAGATCTTAGAGAATACGCCCCTGGCAAGTACTCGGATTGCGAAACTGATCACTTCAGGACCGAGTGCGCCAGGGCCTTCGGAGGAACGTTGGTGCTAACCAATGATTCCCAGGCAGGAGCGACTAGCCCGATGTCCAGATTGTCGCCTGCAACGTCTGATCGACCAAACGATCAAGATCTCAATCACAGTATCCCTCCCGATGGAGTGGAACTACACCTCATCTAATCCAGACCCTCGAGTGGTTCTCGCGATCCATGATGGTCGGGAAAGATGTCAAGGACCCGGATCAGCATGGGGGCTCACAACATCGAAGCCCGATGGCTACTCCCCGCAGGAACGGGAATATGCCTACGGCAGTAGACAGAAACCCTCAAGGGACGGGGGTATATGTGTCCCGAACTGCTCGAAGACTCGCCGAGGTGCACAATCTGCTGTCAGGACCACCAGCGGCAGATTTGACGACACCCGATGGAGTACAGTGGCTACAACGGCTGGGGGCTGATGAAAGGACCGAGATGCCGACTAGAGGGGGGTGAATAGTTGGCTTATAAAATTCCCTTCTTTTAATCTTTTGTTTAAGTTGTCAGATTAACTTCACAAGTTAATAGTGGACAGCTGTGACACAGATGAGTGACACAGGTGGAAACTATGTGTAAATTAACACACAGGTGGAAGACACCGGTGAAGAGTTAACCTAACACAGGTGCTCTACTTAGACTGCCAGTGACACAGGTGCTAACACAGATGAATACAGGTGAATGAAGCAACTATGTAACAGATGATCACACACAGGTATAAAGGTAATCTTGCACAGGTGAAAAGGTAAACTTAGTAGATCAAGTCTAAGAGACACAAGCAAGCAAAGATAAACAGATATGCATGCAATACAAGGAAGTAAAGGAGACTCAGGGGTTTTTCACCGAAGTTCCCAACTCTTTGCAGAGAAGGTACGTCTCCGTTGGAGAGACCACTCCTAAGAGCTGGCCAGCACTAAAACGTGCTTCTTCTCCGAGTACCTGATCCTTCAGGACTCTTCCTTTTGCTTGTGGAGATCCTTTTGCCTTACAGCAGGTAGACCTCAAAACACCTTCACAAACTACTGGTTCAGCCCACACAAGCTTGGGTGATACCAGCAACTCCTACACCCGTCTAGGAGTAGACAAACTCCAAGAGTAACAGATGATGCAGCAGCAATCTCTTGGAGGAACCTTTGCTCGTGCTCTAGCTCACAAACCCACCCGAACTAACCCTTAGGCTCTTGGCTCTTGTGGAGTGGTTGGAGGCTTTGCAACGGTCGTATGTGAATCACTGATTTGAGCAAGGTTGAGGACAGAGTCCTCCCCTGGTCCCCTATATATAGGGTCCACAGGCACCTGACTGTTACCCTATTGCCACGTAGGATTAAGTGAGCCACCGGTGTCAGCCACCGGTGACACAGCTACACACTACGCCCAACTGTACCCGGCTCAGGCAGACCGACACCTGTGTCACCGGTGGTGCACACAGGTGAACCCTTAGCTGATAGCCGCACTACTCAGCCCGGTCCTAGCACATGACATGCCCTCAGCATACTTCAAACTCTAATACCTATAAGGAGAGAACCTCCGACAGACTTCTGACTCAGCAGACCGCCCATCGCAGTGCAGATACCTTAGCATTTTTCAAGCTCTCCCCTGGTACAGAGATGTACCTGAGTCATAGAGCGGAAGACCACCTGTGACACAGCTGCGTCACACAGGTGCCTAAAGCTCTAGGGTTTTCACTGTTAGTACTACAGAGCACTAACACAAAACAGCTACATACTTTTGTGCAAAGCTATTGACACAGGGCAATTGGCATCAAAGCACCAATCCCCTTGACCAACACTCTGAGCAATGAGCAAGGTTCCCTTAGACAACTGCTACTGTTTCATCCCTCTTGATAGTACGGGTGATTCCTATGGACTCAAAGAAACTAGCAAATCTAGGCTTTACCTGCCACCAACTGAAGTCACGGCCCTTGACGCATCAAGCCACCATCACCCTGCTTGCAGCTCCCTACACAGCACCGGCTTCTTCTCAGCTGTGGCACAGCTGCCTAGCACAGCCATCTCTTTGTCCTTGAAACCACCTTGTACCCTTTTTGGTGGCCATCCTTCTCTGGATAACCTTTCTTCATGGAACCTATAGATTCTGCTTACACTCAATGTAAACATTAGATTCCAGTTTAGGTTGCCATTAACCATCAAAACCATATCAGGGCCTAGATGATCTTTCAGCTGAACTACAGCAGGCCCAAGCCCAAGCCGAGTCTTCTCGACTCCAACCGGTGACACACAGCTCCAACCGAGGGAAGATCCCTCTCCGACAAGAGGAATCAGACGGAGAAGGACGACATTCCAAGACCAGGTCTCGCTGGAAGGAACAGCACATCAACCTCGCAGAAAAGCATCAACTCCCAAGTAGGGAAGCAGACTCCGACGCTGCTATGTGCATCCCCGCGTCAGCAAGACCTCCATCGCAACTACGAGCGATGACTTCGGAAAACACCCCCTCCAAGTCGGAGAGCAGGTTCTACGGCTAGTTCGGAACCGGGGCAAAAAGGGCTTTCTCCTCAGCAGGACAACGGCTCCACAAGAGAAGTTGCCCAATCTAGGTCACTCGAGTTAGTAGTAAAGAGATAGTCGAGTCCCCTTAGAGAGTTCCTCGTGCAAGCACCTTCGGTAAGATCGCATAGTCATCACACCTCCGACCACCAGTCCGTCTCAGGTTGCGCTAGCTCCAGCCTCAAGTCGTCAAGCTACGAACAAGCTGATGATAAGACGCTCCGGGTGCCGTCGCGTAGCACGCGCACTTGACAAGCTTTTTCAGCGGGTCACGACAAGAGCACGAGAGTTTCTGGAGCAACCAATGACAACTCGAGAGGAGGAGGTGATGTTTTCACTTCTAGTTTTTCCTAGCAGTTTTTTCTTACAGTAACTTGTAAATGATGCTTCGGTCAGTTCACAGTTTTTTAAATATCAAGTTCCTAGTTTGATATTTATTTGGTCAGACTGCCTATCCGAGAAACTTCTCGAATAAGACAGTCGGGGGCTGAATAAGTATGTGGCATCAAGCAAAAAACTGGCGTACACGTGCACGTACCGACAACCCAACCTAAGCAAAGGGAAAATGGTTACGCGCTACAACCATCTGGGATGAGAGGAAAGCCCCTTAACGTGTCTACAGGTGACAGGGGAAGCCACCGAGCCCCTCACCTGACTAGACCTAAGGCCTGGCCGACCAAACTCTCCGGTTTCCGTAGCAAAGTTCCCCGACTCCGAGCAAGGGAAGAAGAGAAGGTACAAGTATGACTAGGCCAACAAAATCGTACACTTACCGGCCACCCCGACTACTTTGAACAGAAGGCGTCCCGGATAGAGTGCAATGTCGTCAGAGCAAGGGTTACGAGAGGTTCGCTAACTAGCGTCCAATACCCCTTCGACAAGGGAACGCGGGTTGCTGCTATGGCTATGACAAACTGTACGAAGACCCCTTATCGCGTTTACTGATGACAAGGAGCCTCTGAGACCTCCATCCGACTAAATCTAAGGCCTGGTCGATCGCAGTCAGCGGCATACGGTGCAACTCGTAAGCCTAAGTCAAGGAAGGTGGACGTGAAGTTCAACTAAATTCTTGAGAACCTTTGCATCCGACAACATTCACAATGCAGTTATTTTCGAAAATGATCAACTTTCAGAAAACAAAACACACAGATTAAGCACAGTTACTAATCAAAAAGTGTTAAGTCAGTTTAGCAGGCTATCTGCATTCAGCCATTCAAGACCTCTTCACCTCGAAGTCGGTTCCCTGCTCCTGCTCTAACCGGACCAATCGCTCCTCTAGGTCCCGGATGAAGTGAGCAAAAAGGCAAAAGGTTAATTTCAGTAAAGGCAAATTACGACTAACGTTTTTGGTTGTTGATTATATCTAGAAGCGCCGCAACCGGGGGCTAGACCTTCGCTCAAGTCGGATGACAGGCGTCCTGAGCTGGGGGCTCCACAACTGACTAGCCCCATGCCGGAACTGACTTCACCAACCGGAGAATGCCTGCAGTATGCACTGCAGATTGACTTCCCGGCCATGAATAACATGGCTGAGTATGAGAGTTTGCTTGCCGGTCTCCGAGTCGCGTTCGCGCTTGGTATCCGTCGCCTACTCGTGAACGGGGACTCACAGCTGGTAGCAAGATAAGTGTCCAAGGAATATCATACCTTAGACCAGAATATGGCAGCTACCTAGCAGAGGGGAGGAAGCCAGATAAGAAATTCATCGGGCTTGAAGTACGGTACATCCTAAGAAAGGATAACTGCCGAGCCGATAGTCTTGCCTGCCTGGCGTCCTCACGATCTCTATGTCCACTCGGGACCTTTGCAAAAAGGATTTGGACGACGTCCATAGCTTCTAATGAACCTGTGGACGAAGGAATGGCCACCCTCAAAACAGAGCACCATTCAAGGACGTCACCAGGTATTGACACTCCAAGGGGAGTGGCAGGTCGACTCGTTGCTCCCTCCGATCCTGAGGATTCATGGATAGAGCCCATCCACAGGTACCTTCTCGATCAGACTACGCCTGAGGATGATACACTATTTGAGCAACTTGCCCGACGCGCCAGGATGTACTCCCTGGTCGACGGAGTCCTCTACCGAAGAGGAGCTCACGGAGTGCTCATGCGGTGTATACCTCAGAAGCAGGGTACAGAGTTACTCGAGGAAATCCATGGAGGGGTGTGCGGGGCACATGCATCTTTCTAAACCCTGGTCGGAAAGGCCTTTAGACAAGGATTCTATTGGCCGACAGCTCTCCGTGACATGAGCGACTTGGTGAAGCGATGCCGTCGGTACAAATTTCACAGTAGACGCATTCACCAGCCCGTCCAAGCATTGCAGACGATTCCCTTGTCGTGGCCCTTCACAACATGGGGCCTGGATACCCTGGGGCCCTTCCCGATCTCGCCCAGGGGCTATAAGTTACTGTTCGTCGCAATTGACAAGCGCGCTGTGGTTTCGCTAATGTCAGCGGTACAGTGGTACAGAAAAAGGAAAGATTATTCATCACCACGCGAAAATTCCACCACGATGGTTCGGTTTCCTAGAAATCTACCAGGCGAATGCGAGTCCGTGATCAATGGATCAGATTAAACCAAAGGTGTTTCACGGGCAAGCTAGCCTAGAAAAATGCCTTGGACTACTCGGAGGTTTATCTCGACCAAGGATATCACGACTACCCGGTAGAGATATTACCTACTCGGGAATGTTGTCAGCAAAAGTACTCGAAGTCGCCTACTCTGAGTTGCTTCCCGACAAGGGCAGATTTCCTATGGAATAGTCATGACCTCATTTCACGTACTGATGGGGGGCTTGACGACGTATAGTGTAGTATCCCATATATGAGGACGTATCCGGTAAGGATTCCCAGGAGATAAGGTAACCCCCGAAAGGAGAAAGGACACCCCTTAAACTAGGAAGTCAATCCCGATGTTTAAGGAAGTCAGAGTTCTACTCGGGCATATGTCCATGTCCGGTACGACTCGGGGAGCCCCCTATAAAAGGATCAGCAATCCCATAGGGGAGGAGAGGTCTTTCAAGTCCCAGAAGGTCTTTCAGGTTCTCGAAAACCTAGAAGTCAAGTTAGATCCAGGAGCCCTAGCGATCTCCCATGAGAAGACCCATCGCCTCGAAGGAGTCGAGCCCCGCGGAACTATTCGTATCAGTCTCCAATTAGGCCTAGGGTAGCCACTAACATACACACCCCTTGTAAGACAGTTCTTTGATCAATATATACGAACAGGATGTAGGGTTGTTATCCTGAGGGAGGTCCGAACCTGTATAAAAAGGGTGTTTCCTTGCTGTCAGATCTCTTGGCCTTGTGCCCTAGAGGTCCCTACCCCCCAAGTATCTTTACCTCCCGAATACCATAAGATCGGCGGTTTACCGATCGTCGACAGTTTGTAATTCCATAACTCTTTCATACTTATCAATTTGTATACATATGCATGAATTAATGTAATCAATCTTTGTCAGCGATAGGCTTGGTCGATCTCCAACAAGACTAGTCTCGAAGAAGCTGACCTATAGCTCATTCAAGTGATTTTTTCTTTCTTCCTACAAACCCAAATTACAAACCCCGATGGTGAGTACTATGGTAGAGGCGTAGGGAACTATTTCAATTAGTTTCCATTTGTGTTCAAACTTGTTGATCGATCTTGTGAATATTGTTCAAACATTTGCTTCTAAGTGCATATAAATTTGAGTTTATTTATGATGTGGCTGTGCCAGCTTTGTGAATTGTGCCATGTGAAATATTTTGTGAATGAATTTGTATGAAATCTATCATTTTAAGAGGGCATAGCTAGCAGTTCCTGAGGCTAGCCTTGAAACAGGAAAACTTCCGCCCCTTGGAAAATCCCATCGCAAACGGTGTTGAAGAAAAGCCGTTTGTGATGTAGCTCTCATCACAGGTAGGTCACGACAATCGTCTGTGATGATACGTGTGGTAGTCTTGAACTGTCTGTGATGATGTGATGACATCAGCACTAGTACAGAAAAGCTTATCCGAGGCGGTTATCGTCTCGGCCTCCAAAAAGTGGTCGCGGATATGGGGCACATATCGGAGATGATTATGCAACCGCCAAGCGGTTGCAATTATTCAAATGCCTCAGATAACTGATATCTGAGGCGGTTGCCATAAGATAACCGCCTCGGATAAGATACCAGCCGTTTTTTAAAAAACCTACCCGACAGAGCATTGCCAGGTAGGGTTTCACTAAAACGGTTGTAACTTTTGCATACGATCTCTGTTTTGGCTCCACGACCACTTAAAATGAAGCTATCGACGAACCTCTAAATTCACACTCTAAGACAGACTTTTGTCACTCCGAATAAAAAACTGCATCTTCTTACCCTCCGTTGAACTTCTTCCCGAGCTCCAAATGCAACAATTTTTGTGGATTTCGAACCATGAAGGACTAGAGATGCTAGAAAAAAATATGAGAAAAATTTTAAAAATAAAAATGTTAGGACTCTTTCGAAAATGAGCCGGAAAAGACACAAAACTTGAGTCGGAAGGGCCTTCCTTATCTCGAATCTGAGCAAATATCTCGTGTAGCCTCTGACATGTTCCTACAAGGATGGTGACATGAAGAGGAGATGCTCCTTGTGGTGGATTTTGATGGGAAGGATGAGAGGAGAAGAGTGGAAGGGAGGGAGGAGAGGAGAGTGGAAAGGGGGAACGGAGAAGAATTCTGGATGTAGATTTGAGTGGAGAGATGCACTGAGGTAATGATTATATACCCCCACATGATTCTAAAATTTTAGATTTTAAAATTTAGGAATTGGAGGGATTCTGAAATTTTGGGTTTTGAACACATCCGAAGCAGTTGTAAATACATAACTGCCTCGGATATGCACCTTATCCGAGGCGGTTGTTACAACCGCCTCCGATATATATTCAAGGCGGTTGTGACATAACAACTGCCTCGGATGACTTTACTATCCGAGGCGGTTGCTCCCTAAGTCCTTATCCGAGTTGATTGAACTGTGGTAACCGCCTCAAATATTAGTTATTGGAGGCGTTTTAGCCTAATCACCTCGGACAAGGCATCTCGGATGAACGATTCTATACTAGTGTAGTCATCATAGACCTTTTCACACAGACGGGTCAATGAACCATCTAGGATGACGGTTTTCACCCGCATGTGATGGACATATCTGTGGCAATAAGGGGTCGGCGGCTTCACCTGTAGATAGAGGAGAGCCACATTGGGTGGATCGGCTCGTTGTGGAAGAGCTCAGTAACGGAGGACATCACGGCTACGGCGAGCAAGGGGGAACCAATGGGGCTCCTGCCCTCTACCGTGCTAGGAGAGAAAGGGAGAGAGAGTAGGAGGAGGAAGAAGAAGAAGAAGAAGAAGAGACTGATACGTGGGACATATGTCCACCTCAGTATAGTGTTCATATAGCACTTGCAAGTGGGTCCCTATATCAGTTTTGCTATAAATGCAAACCTACATGGTTATGGTCATTTAGGAAAGATTAGAACAAAAATTGTGGGTTTTTGAGAAAAAAATTAAAGTTGTGCCAAACTGTTATAAGGCATTCTGAGGTTGGTTTTGAGTAACTTACTCGTTACATTACAGCCTCGCAGCATTTTTTGCTACTTTTCTAGCGGTTTTTAACCGTGAGGGTAGGTTTGGATCGTAATAGGACGGTAACATTTTCCTTGTTTGTCTTTCCACTACCTCACAAAACACTATCACTGACGGGCGCAAAACCATCTTCACTGACGGGTTTTGCGCCCGTCAGTAACCTCCCGTCAGTGGAGATAAAAAAGTCACTGACGGGCGGCCGCGCCCGTCAGTGGAGATACACTGAAAACCAAAAAAATAAATGGCCGTACTGGGACAGCCCATAGCTCACGTTGGCGGCGCCAACCATCTGCTCGTACATCGACGGCGTGACACGGCCAGCTGTGGCGCACACCTCCGCCGTCGACCCAGGCGCGGCATCGGCGGTCTGGCACACATAGGGGTTGCAGGTGCGGTCACGGAGGTCCAGCGTGTAGGGGTTGTAGAGGAGAGGGACAGGGGGTCCCGACTGGTTGTAGTAGAGCAGCGCGGCCTGCGGCGGGAAGTCGCCGTTGGACACGTTGGAGATGACGCCGCCGCCGTCGTGATCCGCCCGCCGTCGCACCCAATAACTCCCCTTGCCGCGGGTGCCGCTGCGGAGGAGGAGCACACAGGACGTAGCATCGTGACGGTGCTCGACTCGTCGGCTCACGCGAGCGCTCCGCCTTCACCTCCCTCCTCGCCGCCTTCGGCGCCTGGGAAGCCACCGTCGGGTGCCCCGGCCTCAGCGAATCCGCTCCCCAACCACTGCACCCTTCTCCCGTTCGCATCCCTCTCCTGCTCCCCCCACCCAGATCCATCGCCGCCCCTTTCCTCTCCAATGTCAACACACGGGAGGTCCATCCAGATCCACCCAGATCCATCGCTACCCGACGCTGCAAAGCGCGCACACGGAAGGAGAACACCCATCGGGGAAATTACGTGGCGGCGGCCGTGAAGACGACGAGGAGCATGAGCGAGATGACCAGGGCCGTGCCGGAGTAGGAGGAGCCGCTGCGGCCGGGGCATCCGCATCCGCGCTCTTCGCCGCATCCGCCGCCATCGTGCTGCACGCCTTGCCATTGGTGGAGCTGAGGGACAGAGGGAGAGAGGCGGCCGGGGACCGGGGGCTAGGGGGATTTAGGTTTGGGGCTGGGAGGGGGATCGGGATCGGAGGGACTTATACCTCCAAAGGCGCGGCTCGGGTGGGCCTTTGGGCCCAGAAAACTACTGACGGGCCAAATTGTTTGCCCGTCAGTGCTGTGGCTCACTCCACTGACGGACCTTAACTGATGCCCGTCAGTGGAAACATCTGTCAGCGGTAGCTCATCACCACTGACGGGCCGCATATTGGACCCATCAGTGGTGATTTTGTCTGCTGTGATTCGCCCGTCAGTGGAGAGAAATATTAGTGACGGGTCCGTTTTTGCCCGTCAGTGAAGACTTACAGGAGAGGGTCAATCTGGTGTAGTGTTCGTAGAAAAAAAAGTGGAGCTTGTATATGGTGGGGGAGAAATTGGCCTCTGAAAACTTTGTTCCTATGGAAAAAGTCGGTATCTAACCCATGCCTATAAGAGTGCACCTTAGATAAGGGACTTTCATGCATGGACCCCGTGTTCATATCATCCATTTGATATCTATATTGCACACTAACATGTAACTGAAGATGCAATGAACGCGTTGTCATTCTGTACACGAAGAACATGCATGTGGGATAGCTCTGTATATTTCCATGCATCATGCTTCACCTTAATTTATAAGTGCACGAAGAACATGTTATTTTGATCCAACCAAATCTAAGCTTTTGTTCTTGGAAAAGAAAGTGTATATATGCATGAAGAACATGCTTCACCCTAATTTATATACGGAAAATATAACCACGTGCCTCGGTTTGTTTAGCCATGCAACGCCTCTCTAAAGGACTTGAAAATGAATTTGCTGACTTTAGCACATACTAAATGCTAAATCTGAAAATTGAAAATAATTTATCTCCCAGACCGTTAATTTGATTCGTGATACGTTGTGCCATTGAGTTTGCCTCTACAAAGATTTTAAAAATAGATTACAGTTGGGTATGTTTTCACGATTTTTTTTATCATCTACAGCTACCAAGTTATAATATGCTGCCACCAGGTTGGTAGCCAATAGTTATGAGGTTAGTAGTGAACGGTTACCAGATAGTAACTGATCTGCTAATAGGCATTGTCGTAGCGTAATGTAAGTCTAGAGATAAAGTAGTTAATTGTTTTGAAGTAGTAATTGATGGTATCGAACTATCGTAGCATTGTTATGTAAGCCCTAGGGGTGTAGGAGCTATGTTCAATAACCTGGTAAACTCCTCATTGACAATGTGATTACTTGTTCACAACTACTACTAAAGTTGAGAAAAGTCATAGAAACATATCAACATGGGATCTAATTTTGAATGTCTTGTCACAACGAACCCAATGGTGAAAATGATCGTCAATTGGGTAAAGCATATTGAGAGAAAAAATATTTTAGAGAATAGAATTGAAGAATCTTAGTGATGTCATGTTTTTTGTTTGACTTGCATACCTACCCGTCCATCTAGGTGGACATTTCAGAGAAGGGAGGACATGTCATGTGTTTGTAAACTTTCATTTCATTTGTGCATATATGTGGATGAGATGAGATATTAATGCTCATTGTGAATTTGGAGATATGAGTGCAATTGTGATATGAATGTGCAATCTGAGTTGAATGAACATGTGACCTGAATATATATATATATAACATATTTGTGTTATGCTATTTTTGAGGGCATGTCTAGCATTCCTGTGGCTAGCTCCAAAACAGGAAAAAACCATGCCCTATAGAAAAGATAACACTTACGATTTTAATTACCCTTATTATTTTTGATGCCCCCATAACAATAGACGGTTAGAACAACACAGCCATCTGTGATCAAAATCATCCCAGACAGGTCAAAGAGATACAACCGTCTTTAATGACCTAGAACAACGCAGCCGTATGTGATCAGAATCATCGCAGATGGGTCAAAAAGATACAACCCTCTTTAAAGACCCTTATCATATAAAGGTCTAGTATAAGCACCCATCTGTGATGACCCTAATCACACACGGTTCTAATATAAGAATCCGTCAATGGTGATGCCCATCACAGATGATTTTTGTGCCTGTTGTGATAACCTGAATCATCATAGATATAAGCTGACAAATGGTTAGGTCATCTATTTGTAATGACAGTTTCTACCTGACCATGATAACTCTCTCTGTGATAGTGACACCGTTCACAAGGGAGGGTGATCAATAGATCGCGGAATGAGATAACTAGGTAGGTTCAGTCATTTATATATTAAAGAAAAAGGCGGTTTAAACTTATCTTTGTTGACATTATAGGTCTTGAAATGTGACTAGAGTGTATGTTGGATAGTACCTATTAACACCTTTAGCTTTTGGGATGAAGATGAATTCATGCATGCATGAATCTTTATATGCACGATAAATAAATCATAGCAAGTTGAATCTCCCAATTTTGCTGAGGAAAAAGAGCAGGATGTAGTGAACCTCACTATACCAGTTAAAAGTTTCGATGTGATACAATCAGGGACAATCGAAGCGATAAGGGCCTGTTTGGCAACTATAGAAAATTTAACAACCGGAGACGCCGGACCTTGTAGTGGAGGAGCTTGACCTCGATATGCGGCGGAGGAACTCGACATTGGTGCGCGGCGGAGACCGCGAGGTGTGGGAGCAGTGACGGAGGCGGCGACGTGTGGGGGCGGCGGCGAGTGCGTCGAGGGGACGGCACCACACGGAGCACGAGGTGGAAGAGGAGGTGCGCTGAGGTCCGAGAGGGTGCCATCGGGAGATCTTCACCGTCGCCGCTTGTGCTGGAGGAGGAGGACTCGATGTTTTGGATTATAAATGAGAGGTGATGAGCAGTGTTTGGATATTCAAGCAAATATTTCTAACCAGGCTGGATTATTTGAGTGGGCTGTAACTTACACCTAGATTGGGTTAATTACAGGCTATCCAAGCGGGGCCTAAGCAGTTTCATGTATGCGAGTTGCGACCAGTCATTTCTTCATATTTGCTTCTCTCATTGACACGGCAAAGCAAACAAGATTAAGACATGGATGCACCTCTCTCTCTCGTATGTGAAGCATATTCCATGTTTTCCTTCTTTGATCATAGATCAGAAAGGTATAGGCTCTTTTCTGTGTAGGCATGTATGGCTGTAGATATTTCTTCTGGAACAATCTCAGGGTAGCACTGCACGATCCAGGTGACATCTCTATCCATCGTTTAGTACGCGACAAACCGTGCAGTCCCATATGCATGACCACCCTGAATAAGAATGGCGTGTAGAAGAATTGGTCCAAGCCGTTGGAGATTCGAGGTGTGCATCTAGATCAGGCTTTTGGAGCGACGATAGACACTGGTGACGACGACCTAAGGGTGAAGCTACTGGATTTCACGGCACTTCAAAGTTGATAGAGAATTTAGATAAAGAGATGGAGGTGTGCATCTAGATCAGGCTTTTGGAGCGACGATAGACACTGGTGACGACGACCTAAGGGTGAAGCTACTGGATTTCACGGCACTTCAAAGTTGATAGAGAATTTAGATAAAGAGATGGAGGCATGTTTTACAGGGCATGTATTACTAGTACAGAATCGTCCATCCTAGATGTCTTATCTATTAGGCTGAAGTGCCTTTAATTACTGATATCTGAGACGGTTACCATAGCTCAACCGTCTCGGATAAAGACTTCGAGAGCAACCGTCTCGGATATATAACGAAGGTGGAGGGCTAAATATAATCACCTTGAATGAAGCGCATATCCGAGGCGGTAATATATTTACCATCAAAATCCTACAGGTATATAATTCATTACCTCAGTGCATCTCTCCACTTAGATCTAGATCCAAAATTTCTTCTTCTCCCTTTCACCCTCCTCTCCTCCAGTCCACTATTCTCCTCCTCTCATCCTTCCTGTCCAAATCCACCGCAAGGAGCATCTCCTCTTCACGTCACCATCCTTATAGGAACATTTGCTCGGATTTGAGCTAAGGAAGGTCCTCCTGAATCAAGATTTGTGTCTTCTTCGGCTCGTTTTTTAATGATTCCTACTAGTGTCTAAAAACTTTATTTTTTTAATTTTTCTCGTATTTTTTCTAACAGCTCTACTCCTTCACGGTTTAGAATCCGCAAAAATTATTGCATTCGGAGCTTGAGAAAAAGTTCAACAGAGGATTGGAAGAGGCGGTTTTTCATTCAGAGGGACAAAAGTATGTCCTCGAGGACGAATTTGGATATAAAAAAATATACAAATCTATAAACTAGTAGATTTTTTAGATGTGCCTCGTCGATACAGTGAGTTTGAGTGGTCATGTAGCCAAAACGGATATTGTATGCAAAAGTTATAACCATTTTAGTGAAATCCTATCTGGCACCGCCAGCTAGGGATTTTTTTTGGATAATTTCTTATCCGAGGCAGTTGCCACGAGGCAATCTGAGTGGCAACCGCCTCAGATTATACATTATTAGAGGTGGTTGCATAATCGCATACCACAATCACTATTTGGAGACGAAGACAATAACCGCCTTGGATGATCTATTTCAGTTGTCATGGATGAGCTTTTTCGTACTAGTATGTGAGGAAGACATTGAGATTCACTGTATATATTAATTATTTGTGTGCATGGTAAAACTAGCTCTGCCACATATAATTATAGATGAAATTAAGTATGGGACAAAACGTTTCAGATTAGTTCCTTAATGTGTTTACCTAGATCAGACTTTCACGGCCAAAAACGTATAAGAGCATCTCTAGTGCGTAGCAGCCTCACATAATAGTGTGTGGCCCAAATATTATGAAGCATAGTTACATCTCACTCCAGTTTATAGTAGCATTTAGTAGAGGTAAAAGGAAATTGAAGACAACCTGTGGTACAGCTACTAATAGATGAAAGTATGGGATAAAAAGTTGGTAAATGTTACACATCTACATGCTGATTTGAGCAATTTATTCTTCCCTAACCATTTATTCTTCCACCATTCATTCAATCGTTCATCTCCTCCTATAAAATCTCCCAACCATAATTAGGGTTTCACCTCTCTCCACATCCTATTCTCACTGCACGTCATGGCCACTGTCACCGTGGAAACCCGGAAGCGCTGCGCCGTCGCCTTCCTCGATGAGTCGTCCTCGGCACTGCCCTACATATCCCGTTCTCGCCGCACACCATGGCCGCCGTCGCAGTGGAGACCGGAGGCGTTGCACCGCCGCCTTCCTCAAGGAGTCGTCCCCAGCGCCGCCCCAGCTCGCCAAGCGCGGCCCGGAAGCGCTGCACCGCCACCTTCCTCGATGAGTCTTCCCCAACGCCGCCCCACATATGCCGTTCTCCCTGCAAGCCATGGCCGCCATCACCGCCGCCTTCCTCGACGAGTCTTCTCGGCGCCGCCCCACCTCACCAAGCACGACTGCAGGTGTACCAGGAGCCCAGGGACGCCCTGATGTCCCGCCTCACGCGCACGGTAGACGACGAGTGCGCTGGTGTCCTCGTGGAGCAGATGAAAACGAATTATTGTTGTATGTGAAATAAATTATTGTTGTATGAAAAAAATATCCGGATGAATGAAACATAAACAAATTAGTTTGGATGAATAAACATTAGTTGTTGTATTGGTTTGACAAATTTATTGTACAAGTTTGAGTAAAATGTTTCCCTCTCGCTACACAAATGTTTCCAGGTTACCATAACAGGAGGAGCCCACGATGTCAAAAATCTATTGATTTGAATCGTAAGTTTCCAAAAAATCTAGGATTGTGTTGTATATATTCCACTGTTGTATTGGTTCAAAAATTTTGTTGCGCAAGGTTTAGTAAAGTGTTTCCCTCTTATTATACAAATATTTTTGTGTTGTCATAACAGAAGGAGCCCACGCTACATACTGCATACAGTCAGTTGTTCATATTTTATATGGTCATTACAGTTGTTTTCTATAGTCACTAAAATTATTTTCCCTAAATTTAGCTAATCATGTTTATCGTTAATCTTAATATCGGCATGCTGATTTGTCGCCAGAAATTCAGCATTTTGTTTAAGGAAATAATTTGCCTATCTTTTTTCCCATGTTTCCTATTGTCTCCAAATTTGTTTCCCGCAACTTAGCGATTTGTTGCATACATATGGCTCATCCCCTTGTTTCCAATCCTGCCATCTGTCAAAACTCCATCTGACGACTACCTCCTATACCTACAAATGGCTAATATAGGTATGCCGATTTGTAATGATCGCCTAAAATGTTTCACATATGTTTCTCTTCAGTATGTTTACTAGGAGCAGCTTTACATGGCCAATAATGTACAAGAACATCTTTGGTTCTGATGATACATATTGTGTGTCATATCAGCTTAACCTATTCTTCGATACATCCAATCCAATATATGTTAGCAACAGCTTGGGTTCACAAATGGTTGTATACATTTTTAGATGTAGAGGTTGAAAGTTTGTCTTATGTTATTTAACAAAACTCGGGGCCAAGAATTATGAACATAACTACATCTCACTCTAATTCATAGTAGCTTTATGACATATAAATGGAAATTGAATACATAGCTATGAGAGCCCAAAAGTAACTTCTAGATCTCACTATGTATATCCTCATCAGTCTAGGATTAAATTAATGGACACAGTCGAATTGATACCATTGCACACATCACGAAGTTTATTACAAAGCAATTAAATACTAGTAGCCACGTGGAAAAATAAAGTACTTATGAGTCTGTCGCGGA